>JARYGA010030142.1:0-37812 GCA_030545235.1 Helianthus tuberosus | reverse complement strand
CCAAATAAAAAGTGCAAAAGATTAGAAATAAAAAGTATTAAACTAGACACTTTGTCTTCACCAAGTGATGTAAGAGACTTAGGCAAACATGGCCTTGATTGTCAAGAACTCTTACGATCAATCTTGGATCCCGAGATGACTCACACACTCTACGATGGACAATGGATGATGGTGGTGGGTGGTGGATGAAGTGTGAGAGAGGTGGTGTGCCAAGGGATGAGATGAAATGAATCCAAGCACTCCTATTTATAGGCTGAACAGAGAGCTGGGCACGGCCCCGTGTCCGCTGAGCACGGCCCCGTGCCCGTCTGACACTCTCTCTCCTCATTAATTGTAATTCGCAATTACAATAAATGCGCCTGCTGTACTTTCGACACGCCCCCGTGTCTGCTGAGCACGGCCCGTGGTGGGCAATAGAAGCTTCTATGGATTTGTCTTTTCTGCTGCTTCTTGGGCACGACCCCGTGCTGGATGAGCACGGGGCGTGTTCAGCCTTCTGTCTTCTCCATTTTGCTTTGGAAGGTGCCGTTGAGGGGTCAGGCAGCCCACTTATGTTCCTTTTCTTGTATTTATGTTGGATTTAGATGTCTTTTTGCTTCTTTTGTGTTCTTGAGCTCATTTAATCCTGAAAATACAAAAGGAAGACAAAAACACTCTTTTTCCAATATTAGTACTTAAAAGGGTTAGTTTTATGCCTTATTTGATGTAATTTATATGTTGCATTTTAAACACATCAAATACCCCCACACTTGAACTTTTGCTTGTCCTCAAGCAAAACTCTTTAATATGTGGCTTACACTCCCAAATGGAATGGGTAGAAGAGAAGGTTTTGGGCTTGTCGTAGAGTGTCGGGATGTCCAAGATCTTTTTGGGTTTTATTTTTATTTATTTACAATCCTATTCGTAATGATTTATTTAGAACGTTTCATAGGAGAAATTACTTATTTGGGCATAACATGCCTTTTTAAAATTCCATTTATATACAAGTTCACATACCTCACAGGAGAAATCACTCACACTCGGCAGAAGGTGTATTTTTAGTGAATCACTAGAGAGCGGCATGGAACTTATTCCTACCATAAGCTTGCCAAGCAATCAATCCTCCTCCTTTTTAACTTTTATACCTTTGTAAATATCAAGAGGACTTTGTGGGTTAAGGGTTAGGCTTGGGTTAAAGGTAGGTGGTTGGGATAGTGGTTAGTGGTTAGTAGAAAAAGGGCGAAAAAAAGCGTAACAAGTGTCGGTTTTCGTATGACTTCCTATTTTTTTTTTACTTTTTATTTTGATGAAGCTTTTATTCAAACAAAGTTATTTTTGATGAACTTGTTTGTTTATTTTCTTTTTGCTTCATCATTAACACACATTTTTTTTATCATACGAAAAACCGAACTTGTTACTAAAACAAAGGGTTAAAAATGAAAAAGGTTTTGGTGGGTAAAAGGGTTTTTGGTTAGGGTGATGAAATGAAAAAGGTTTAGGCTCAAAGGGGCTAACTAGGGGGATTTTTGGGTAGGTGGTAAAAGAAAAAGAAAAATAATGGTGTAGAAATAAAAAGGGTTAGTCCTAATGCCTCCATCATTTACTTACTCGGGTTTAAGTTGATAAGGACCGGGAATGTATCGTCATGGCAAGTTCTAGAGTTGTAAGAACCAAGCGGCTATTCACACAAGAAACGAAAAATGAGCATTTAGTCTAAAGATGTAAATTTGTATGCTCAATAAAGGCTCAAAACTCACTTTTGTGGGAATGGGTTTTTATGTGATCAAGTATATATAATCAAATTTTTAACTAAGTTTGCCATGCCTTTTCATAATTTTCTTATGTTGGTTCTTTTTATCACTACGCTATCGGTTGTAAATTCGTAAAAATATAACCTTTTTGAGAACTTGAATTTCCCGAGTTAAACCTGGACAAGTAAAAAAAATGAAATTTTTTTTTAAAAAAAAATTTGGGGTGATTAGCGGTTCCAATAGAGTTTTGTGTAAGGCTTGTATTTAGGACTTGCAAAATTCAAGGTTTTAGCATCCCCCCCACACTTAAATTACACATTGTCCTCAATGTGTCCCAAAAATAAATTTTAGGTTGATTAGATGTGTAAAGTGGTGTAAAAAGCAAAAATTTATGTTACTGGTAGTCTGGACATGTCACACCCTGGCTTTGCGGAAGCGTGGTTAATTTTGGTGTGACTTCTTAATACCATAGCTTAATCATAACAAGCTATATGAATTTAAAAACCATGCAAGTCATCCATTAAGTTTTGAAAATCAAACACAATACCATTGTTTTAACATACAACCATAACCTTGTTCAGTAGACATTACAACTTATAACATAAACGTGGTTTAAGGACTGTGTCTTGTCCAGGAAAGAGACACATCCCCTAAACCCTGATGACTCCATGACAAGTGCAGCGGAAAACGTTCCATACCGTGCCAGATCCGTTTAATTTCCTGAAATACATGTGAGTTGAAAAATCAACAATAATGTTGAGCGAGTTCATGTGTAAGTGAGTATGTAAAACACTTGTGAGTATAAAAATAGTTGTGGTATGTAGCAGTGTAAGAGGACTTGTGATCACCAATGGTTTGCAAGGCCACTGACATATGTGAAGTGCAAATAGGGAGACTCAAACCTAGCAGATTTCGCCACGGCAAAGTATGTGGACAAAGTCACCCCACGGTCCGTTTCTAGTTTGGCCGGGGGCTGGGCTCGCTACACCCAGATAGATCTACCGCTCCTGTCCCTCGGTCCCTCCATGAGGACTAATGGCCCCATGTTGTCCTATCCACTCACATGATCGTATAACACCTCCTTACGTTAAACATACCGTTGTAAAGTACTCGTAAATCATAGTAACATGTATTTCACCCCCGCAGTTAAGTAAACTGAAAACAGTTAGAGAAAAGGGGGACATGAACTCACAGTGAATGCGCGTCTCTACCAAGTGTCTCCAATACAGTAAGCTGTGCAACGACCTACAAGTGCTAATTCTATTAGACGGACGGCCGTGCCTTAGCTTTACAGTTTAAGTCTTTGGGAAATAGTTAGACAACTATTTCGTGTTTATGTTCCGTATACACTTGGTAGTTATACTTCTTCCCAAGGATGGGGGATACAATACATGTGCGTAAGTTACGTTTTATCAGTCTTGTGGTAATGTAATTACCAGTGTAACTTATATGTTAATGTGGAAGCGTTCGCAAAGTTTTGGAAGCATTAACGCTTGTAAATATTATTTTTACTCTAAAATAATATTTATGTATTTTCACAAAATAATCATAAACAGTGTTGTGACAAATATATTTATCACGTTAATCCTTGTGAAAATCCCACCTCCGAATATTTAGTAAAATATAGTGCTGGCGAAATTTATGTTTTGAAAATATGTCCAAAGATAGTTCTAACACTTGTTGTGTAAAAAGTCTAAGTGTTAGGTTTTCAGGAAAATTTCGCCAGAGTTTCCTCTGTAATTGGAGGTGGCCACGCTTTCAAGCGTATCATTTTCTTTTAACAAATCAATTCAACAATCTTCTTTATTCAATCAAACAATTTCCGACACATCAAACTAGTCGACAAGTATGTAAATCGCATAATCGCATGAACTTGCAGTTTTTCCGAATCTATAGTGTAAACACCCTTTATATATGTAGATCTTTATATAAAGTAACTTTAATCTCATAAAAACCCCGTGTTTAAAGAAATCCGTCTTCACAACTTCTAGTAACAAGTGACAAAGTTAGTCCTTTGTCGGATCTGTTTGTTTCACAAGTGTTTACACACTTGTGGTTTATAAAATCATATTTACTAGTGTAAGATCCACTCTTAAAATACATGATTTCTTTAATGTGTGGTTCTTCAAAAATACCACTTGCAGATACGTAGATCCGCTAGTTTTAAACACCATTTTACCGGTTAAATCACTTTTACACAAGTAAAATATTTCTACACAAGTTCATGTATCTCGTGTGGTAGAGTTTCGCCTTTTAACCCTTGTGGTAACCAAAAACGAGCTTATGTGAAGATCCATGATCTTACAAAGTCGGGTTAAACGGAGATCCGAGCTACCACATCATAGATCGGGTCTCAATAATCACATATTTCAAGTCCTACGACTTTTACACAAGACATGTGTTATTAACCACCATTTTAAGTATTTTTAGTAGACTTTTGATCATCATCTTTCATTTTAACGAGATTCAACCGACATAACTTCTTTTAACCACCTTAGATATGCTTAAATATGAGATTTAAGTGATATACCTCTAGCTCAAGGCTAGGGAAGATCTTTGGTGAAAAATGCGTGGATAAAAGCTAACGGTAGAGGTCCTTCGTGTTCCGAGCGCACCAAAGCTCCTAATATGTGACCCTTGAAGCTTGAATGATGATGGAAATGCAAGAACCAAAGTCGAAAATATGGTGGTGTAGTGGAGGGGGTTCGGCCGAGAGTAGGGAGAGCAAGGGAGAGAGTAATTTTGTGGTGATTTGTGATGGTGATTATGTTAAGTAATTACTAGATTTTATAGACAAGATCATGTGCTATTATCCAATGGGTAAAGTGTCCCCTAGATATTAATCATCTAAGATTAAGATAATCACCATTGTACTAGTGTGTCCCCCCTAAGTTAGGGGACGGTTATGATGGGGGGTGGGGGGTTGGTTCAATTTAAACTAGTAATTAGGAGTTTAGTTATGTTAAACCAAGTTAAGTTTAGCGTTAAACTCCGTTAGTTGTATGTTACACGTTATGGCGGGTGTTAGGGTAATCAGGGACCCTAACTGGCTCAGAAAAATATAAATAGTGAAAATACTAATATTTTCGTGTTCCGGGTAAAGTCCGGGTGTCCGGTTGGATAGTAATCCGTTAAAGCCTTTTGTAACGCTTTAAAGTGTCGTTATTACATTTTTAGTGACACAATTTGTTTTCCCGACACTTTAGAAAGTGTCTAGTGTTATTTTCTCATTTTCTGGCACTTTACTAGTCAGCTAGAAGCTGGATTATTTATTAAAGTGCTGTGTTTGGTACTTAAAGTACGTTTTTGGCACATCCGAATCAGTGTATCTTATTCCTAGAGACGCGGTACCACAACCCTTATATCCCTACACTCACTACCAGTGTAGCCAAAATATTTGAGGCTCTTAACAGGCCTTAGAGGCAGTATCTGCCTGATGCTGGTTATATCAGCATGTTTATTGTGTATCCGTTTAGTGCTACTGTGCTTTTTGTGCATCATGTTTGTCACTAGGGTTCAGTATGTAATCAATGTAGTGACAGCAAATATAGTATGATGCAAGTAAGTGCATGTATCAGTATGCAGGTAGCAGTTTATCAGCTAGTTCAAGCAAGCACAGTAATCAAGTAGTAATTAATCATTAATTAAGTTGTACGGATACCTGGTTTAGTGCGGGTTGTCACATTCTCCCCCCGTTAAATAAATTTCGTCCCGAAATTTAAGTCCTGCTTGTAGATGCAGAGTTCTTAGGAAATAAGTGGGGGTATTTCTCTTTCATCCGGTCCTCACGTTCCCAGGTGAATTCAGGACCATGTCTGGCATTCCAACGAACTTTGACGAGTTTGACACTGCTCCGGCGGGTCTTGTTAACTTTCCAATCCGTGACCTCAACAGGTTCTTCAATGAAGTGGAGCGTGTCGTCAATATGAATCTCGTCGATGGGAATGGCAACGTCAACTTGAGTTGGACTTTTCTTTAAATTGGATAAATGAAATGTATCGTGAACACCATTCAGTTCAGCAGGTAGGTCCAACTTGTATGCTACAGTTCCAATTCTTTCCAGAATTCTGAAAGGACCAATGTAGCGCGGATTCAACTTCCCACGCTTACCAAAGCGTGCCACCCCCTTCCAGGGTGAAACTTTCAATAACACCATTTCTCCAACTTGGAAGTCCACATGCTTCCGGTTTGGATCCGCGTAGGCCTTTTGTCTGTGGCGAGCAGCTTCGATGCGTTTAAGTATTTGCGCAATCTTGTCTGTCGTCTCTTGGACGATCTCGGGACCAGCAAGCTGCCTATCACCGGCGTCAGACCAACATAGTGGTGATCGGCACTTGCGTCCGTATAGGGCCTCAAATGGCGCGACACCAATACTGGTGTGGTAGCTGTTGTTGTATGAAAATTCGACCAACGGTAAATGTTTATCCCAGCTACCTCCCAAATCCATAACACATGCCCTCAGCATGTCTTCCAACGTTTGTATCGTTCGCTCGCTCTGGCCGTCTGTTTGCGGATGGAACGCAGTGCTCAGATTCAATTGTGAGCCAAAAGATTCTTGGAAAGATTGCCATATTCTTGACACAAACCTTCCGTCTCTATCAGAGATGATCGAGAGTGGTACTCCATGACGTGCTACGATCTCTCTCAAGTAAATTTCCGCAAGTTTACTAGTACTGTCTTTCTCCTTGATTGGCAGAAAGTGTGCGGACTTTGTAAGGCGGTCAACAATCACCCAAATCATATCATGGCCTCTTGGCGTTCTTGGCAGTTTTGTAACAAAATCCATTGAGATTTGTTCCCACTTCCACTTGGGAATCTCAGGTTGTTGCAGAAGTCCCGAAGGCTTCTGGTATTCCGCCTTGACCTTAGCGCACGTTAAACATTTGCTCACGTAAACAGCAATGTCGCCTTTCATCCTAGGCCACCAATAGTAATTTTTGAGATCCTGGTACATCTTATCCGATCCAGGGTGGATAGAGTACCGTGACTTGTGCGCTTCATCGAAAATAACCTCCCTTAATCCACCAAACAGAGGAACCCAAATCCTTTTCTCAAAACATAACGTTCCTTCCTCGTTTGGTACCAAAAGCTTTTCCATTCCACGGAGATATTCTTCCTCAAGGTTTCCCTCCTTGAGAGCTTCCTTTTGTGCAGCACGAATGCGTAAGGAAAGATCGGTTCGTATAATCATTTCTAAAGCTCTAACCCTTATGGGCTTGATTCTTTCTTTACGACTTAGGGCATCGGCGACTACATTCGCCTTCCCTGGGTGATATTTTATCTCGCAGTCGTAATCGTTCAACAATTCAACCCATCGCCTTTGCCTCATATTCAACTCCTTCTGGTTGAATATATGCTGTAGGCTTTTGTGATCTGTGAAGATTGTGCACTTCGTACCATACAGGTAGTGTCTCCAGATCTTTAAAGCGAAAACCACTGCGTCAAGCTCTAAATCGTGTGTGGTATAGTTCTTTTCGTGCACTTTCAGTTGGCGTGATGCGTAAGCAATGACCTTTTGGCGTTGCATCAACACACAACCCAATCCTTGACGCGATGCGTCGCAGTATACCACAAAATCGTCGGTACCTTCTGGTAGAGCTAAGATTGGCGCGTTACAAAGCTTATCCTTCAATATCTGAAATGCTTCATCCTGTTTGATTCCCCAATCAAACGTCTTATCCTTCTGCGTGAGGAGCGTCAACGGTTGAGCGATTTTCGAAAAATCCTCGATGAACCTTCGATAGTAGCCAGCCAAACCCAAGAATTGCCGAATCTCGGTTGGCGTTGTACGCGTTTCCCAATTCTTGATTGCCTCGATCTTTGTGGGATCAACATGAATTCCATCCCCATTAACCACATGTCCAAGAAACTGGACTTCGCGTAGCCAAAACTCGCACTTAGAGAACTTGGCGTACAGCTGTTCCTTCTTTAGCAGCTCCAATATGGTTCTAAGATGTTGTTCGTGTTCAGCCTTCGTCTTTGAGTAAATCAAGATGTCGTCGATGAATACAATCACGAACTTGTCTAAGTATGGCTTGCAAACCCTATTCATCAAGTCCATAAAGACTGCAGGTGCGTTTGTCAAACCAAATGGCATAACGAGGAACTCGTAGTGTCCATAACGAGTTCGGAAGGCTGTTTTCGGGATACTTTCCTCCTGTATCCTTAGTTGATGGTATCCAGATCGAAGATCGATCTTAGAGTAACAGCTTGAACCTTGAAGTTGGTCGAACAGATCATCAATTCTCGGCAGAGGATACCTGTTCTTGATCGTCAGCTTGTTCAATTCTCTGTAGTCAATACACATGCGGAAACTTCCGTCCTTTTTCTTGACAAACAGGACTGGAGCTCCCCAAGGCGAGAAGCTTGGTCGAATAAAACCCTTGTCTAACAACTCTTGAAGTTGTGTCGACAATTCCTGCATCTCAGACGGGGCAAGTCTGTACGGTGCCTTAGCCACAGGCGCTGCGCCTGGAACTAAGTCGATGTGAAACTCCACTTGCCTCTGAGGTGGCAGTCCGGGTAAGTCTTCCGGGAAGACTTCTGGGTACTCCCTTACGACAGGGATGTCTTCGATTCTTGGCTCGGCAGCCTTCTTATCTACGATGTGTGCCAGAAAAGCAACACATCCTTTCTGTAAACACTTCCTTGCTTTCAAACAGCTGATAAATCTTAGCGGCGTGTCACGCTTCTCTCCGTGAACCACAATTGTCTCACCATCATCAGTTGGGATACGAACAACTTTCTCGTGACATACTATTTCAGCCTTGTTTCTGGATAACCAATCCATTCCTACCACCACGTCGAAGCTTCCCAATTGGACTGGTAGTAGATCCAAAGTAAACTCACGTTCTCCCAATTCTATCACGCAGCCTCTGATTACTTCGTTGGCTTCAACTAACTTTCCATTAGCTAATTCGATCGAGTAGGGAATGTCTAACTTATTAGCAGCTAACCCAAGCATATTCTTAAATTCTAATGATACGAAGCTATAATCGGCACCAGTATCAAATAAAACGGATGCATAGCGTTGATTGATAGGGAACGTACCGGTAACAACATTTGGATCCTGGCGTGCCTCCCTAGCTTCGAGTTGGAACACTCTACCACGGGCTTGATTCAATGTTGGGCAATTCTTCTTAAAATGCCCGATTTCCCCGCAGTTATAGCATCCCAGTCTCTGCCCATTACCACCAGCTTGATCATTCCCCGGATTACGATTCACTGCGCCCGCTTGGTTAGCATTGTTGCCTTGATTTCTGTTACCTCCAAAATTTCCTTGCGGGCGATTCCCATTTCCACCACGGTTATCATTCCTATTCATATATCCTCCCTGGCCTCCCCGGCCCGCATTAGCCCAACATGATTCCTTTGAGTGGCCCGGTTTTCCACAAGATTCACAAACTCTCACGTTACAATGGCCAGTATGGTGGCGTTGGCAGTTGTTGCATTTGGGCTGGGTGCCCTGGTACCCTTTTCCTTTCTTGGTACTGCCAACTGATTTTCCTTTCTTTACTGCCATACTGACGCCTTGCTTGAAGTTTGAAAACTTCCTTTTGTTATCTCCTGAGGACTCAACGTGAGTCTCTGTTTTCTTCGCCTTGACTTCATCAAACTTGTTTAAACGAATTGCCTCCTCGGTGAGAGCCACGCTCAAATCAATGGCTTCAGTGATAGTCGCTGGTTTGGAGGAGGTTACCATGCTTATTATTTGGGGAGCCAAACCCCAAATGAAGCGCTCGATTCGCTTGTATTCAGGCGTAACCATGTAAGGAACCACTTGAGATAAGTCGTGAAACCTTTGGACGTATTCCGCAATCTTTGGACCGTCCATCTTTAAGTGCCAAAATTCAGTCTCCAATCTTTGAATTTCTGCGCGTGAATAGTACTTTTTGCGCATCAGTTCTTTCAATTCGGCCCAAGTCAGGGCGTAGGCGGCAGCTTCGCCTAGAGTTTGTACTTGTAGGTTCCACCAGGATAGGGCTCCATCCAGAAACAGCCCTGAAATGTATGTGACCTGTTGATCTATCGCGCACTTGCTCATGCGTAAAACAGAATCGGTTTTCTCAGCCCAGCGGGTAAAGGCAACTGCACCTCCTGTGCCATCGAAGTTGACCGGTTTGCAGTCCAAGAACTGCTTGTAGGTGCATCCTGCACGTATGTTAGAACATGTGTTTGGCATTAGCATCATTGCTAAAGATGTCCAGCTAGGACATGGTAGGTCCAAATGGCGTGGTATTACCGTGAGGTGGATTGTTATTGCCTTGGTTAACACTTCCGCTCGCTCCTGGCTGAGATGCTGCGTACTGTGCTATGGCAGCTGCAATGACTTGCTGTAGCTCTGCCTCATTAGTAGGCATTGGCGTTGGGCGTTTTGGCGGCATCTTCTAAAAGATGTGTTCTCATTGGTCAGGCCATAGCGAAAAGTACGTATATAGTAATAGTAATAGCACGTAATATCTCATGTCATCAATACATCATAAATACCAATCATCCACATCTCATACCATAACAATGCAAATAAGTAATCAAGCGAAACAGATATGATGAGAATACTGCGATTGTCATACATCAAGACCACAGAGTAAGTGTATCAGTACATCATAGTGTCATACAATCATCCATCAACTAGGGGCTACATCACCCCTGTCCAAAAATCATAACAAATCAGTGTCAAATACAACATCAAGTACATGTCAACAAAAGTCAAAGTCATGAAGTGGTCTCCAAAATGCTGTGCAATCCAACAATCGCCGTCTTCTCATCCTCGTCTATCTAATCAGTAACTGGTGAGCTCTATGCAGATGGTGGTGGAGGAGGGGGAAAGTGAGTATAAAACAAGCGGCGTAACTGGAGCCAGTCCTCCTCCTGGGCTCGCTGAGTACGAATAATGGAAGCAACCTGCTGCTCTAAAGTAAAGAGACGAGCAGCAATATCTGGAGATAATGGCCGAAACGGCTGTAGAGGGGAGGGTGCCTGTCCATGGTACTAACAAGGTGACAACCGAGCTCTCTCGAGCTCCTGTATACGCTGTGTGTGGGACTCATGCTGTGCGACAAAGGACATCAAGACGTCCTCGATAGTGTATCCCCTGTGAAAAGCATGGTAGGGGTCAGTGGGTGGCATACCAGAGCCAGGTGCCCAAAGAAATGGCTCGCTAGTGGGGTCGAAAGGTGCCACGTGAAACGGTGCAGCAGCGGGTGGAACAAATGACGTCTGAGGCATAAAAGGGATAGGCATCGGTACATGCCCATCAGGGTGTGCTGAAGAACCCTCTCCAGGCCCTGCTGGAGGTATAAACATAGGAACCTGAAATGAAAAGTCAATATGTGGTGCAACAGGAATCTGTGGAGGAAAAGGTGGAACATCCTCATCAGCCGGTATCCAACCGTGCTGTGCGGACTCATCCGGTGGATCCATATGTGCCGCGAACAGTGCATGTCCGGGCTCCAGTGGGACGGGATCAAATAAGGGAGCAACAACAGGGTGAACGGGTGCAAAGTGCTCTATAGGGTGGTCAACAGGTACATCACCAACAGGTAAGGGAACAATGGGATCAACAGCAACATGATCGCCCTCAATCACAGGAACATCTACAGGGAGATCAGCAACAACAGGCTCAAAAGGGATATCAGCATGTACTAGGTCATGCTCTGGTATAGGGTCTAGAGCGGCTGCCTGCTCAGGAGCAACGGCAGGCTCGAAGTCATCAAAAGCCATCTCAAACTCAAAATCTGGGTCAATAGGATCAAATAGGTCAACAGCGTCTACTGGATCCTCCATAAACTGATCCATCGGAACATACTCTATGTCATGATCAGGGTCGAATCCTGGGGGAAACATAGGGTCGGAATCCCCCTCGTCATCATGGTCAAAAGCGAAACTGGGGATAGGAGCAAAAGATAATGCCTGATCAGGCTCTGACTCATGAGAGAAGTGCTGTGCACTCTGGACATGTGAGGGTACAGAAGCCACTGACTCAAAGGAGTCCGCGACTGGGGAGTGAACAGGTGACTCCGGGACGGGTGCGTCTGCGATCAACAAGGGATCGGCAGCAGGAAGGGCCTCGCCCTGAGCATCATCCTCGAAAGGCTCCTCATCAGACATATCAATATCATCCTCCTCATCGTCGATGGGTAAATCGTAAGCTGGGTACGCAGCAAGCGGTAAAGGAGCAGGGATCAATGCCAATGGTAGATCCCCGTCAATAGGACCATCTGCGAGCTCGCCAGCACCGTCAGGTAGTGCAAAAGGCTGGAAATCGTCCTCATCTGTGCTAGTGTAGTCGGACGTATAAACCTCGTGCTCCGATGACTCAATGTCGTCTGAAACGATAGGCCTCGGGCCTGTGGTGCCTGAACCACCAGTGTCTGCAGAATCCATGTGTCTGTAACATATACACAAACATGCACAAATAGTCAATCATAAATCAAGTAATCACATAATCCTCCTAGTCTTACTAGCCAATTTCATCCAGTCTACAAGACTGCTCTATCCTTTACTTAAACCAAACCTCGATCCTCCAGACCGATCCTCAGCCCTCCAAGCTGAGCCCTTTCTTCCTAGCCTTGCTAGCCCACTACCTTGGTCACCTAGACCAAGCCTCGATCCTCCAGATCGATCCTATAATAAACCAACGTGCTTAACTACCTTGACCACCTCGGTCCTCCAGACCGATCCTCAGCCCTCCAAGCTGAGCCTATAAATAAATAAAATGTGCTCAACATTTGTTTGTAAAAAGTGTGGATCTGGACTTAAGTGGTATGCAGAAAAATGTTTTCGTGAGAGCCCTAGTGATCATAGTCTAGACTCGAGAAAGAATCCTAGTTCGCTATGATCAGAGCTCTGATACCAAGCTGTCACACCCTGGCTTTGCGGAAGCGTGGTTAATTTTGGTGTGACTTCTTAATACCATAGCTTAATCATAACAAGCTATATGAATTTAAAAACCATGCAAGTCATCCATTAAGTTTTGAAAATCAAACACAATACCATTGTTTTAACATACAACCATAACCTTGTTTAGTAGACATTACAACTTATAACATAAACGTGGCTTAAGGACTGTGTCTTGTCCAGGAAAGAGACACATCCCCTAAACCCTGATGACTCCATGACAAGTGCAGCGGAAAACGTTCCATACCGTGCCAGATCCGTTTAATTTCCTGAAATACATGTGAGTTGAAAAATCAACAATAATGTTGAGCGAGTTCATGTGTAAGTGAGTATGTAAAACACTTGTGAGTATAAAAATAGTTGTGGTATGTAGCAGTGTAAGAGGACTTGTGATCACCAATGGTTTGCAAGGCCACTGACATATGTGAAGTGCAAATAGGGAGACTCAAACCTAGCAGATTTCGCTACGGCAAAGTATGTGGACAAAGTCACCCCACGGTCCGTTTCTAGTTTGGCCGGGGGCTGGGCTCGCTACACCCAGATAGATCTACCGCTCCTGTCCCTCGGTCCCTCCATGAGGACTAATGGCCCCATGTTGTCCTATCCACTCACATGATCGTATAACACCTCCTTACGTTAAACATACCATTGTAAAGTACTCGTAAATCATAGTAACATGTATTTCACCCCCGCAGTTAAGTAAACTGAAAACAGTTAGAGAAAAGGGGGACATGAACTCACAGTGAATGCGCGTCTCTACCAAGTGTCTCCAATACAGTAAGCTGTGCAACGACCTATAAGTGCTAATTCTATTAGACGGACGGCCGTGCCTTAGCTTTACAGTTTAAGTCTTTGGGAAATAGTTAGACAACTATTTCGTGTTTATGTTCCGTATACACTTGGTAGTTATACTTCTTCCCAAGGATGGGGGATACAATACATGTGCGTAAGTTACGTTTTATCAGTCTTGTGGTAATGTAATTACTGGTGTAACTTATATGTTAATGTGGAAGCGTTCGCAAAGTTTTGGAAGCATTAACGCTTGTAAATATTATTTTTACTCTAAAATAATATTTATGTATTTTCACAAAATAATCATAAACAGTGTTGTGACAAATATATTTATCACGTTAATCCTTGTGAAAATCCCACCTCCGAATATTTAGTAAAATATAGTGCTGGCGAAATTTATGTTTTGAAAATATGTCCAAAGATAGTTCTAACACTTGTTGTGTAAAAAGTCTAAGTGTTAGGTTTTCAGGAAAATTTCGCCAGAGTTTCCTCTGTAATTGGAGGTGGCCACGCTTTCAAGCGTATCATTTTCTTTTAACAAATCAATTCAACAATCTTCTTTATTCAATCAAACAATTTCCGACACATCAAACTAGTCGACAAGTATGTAAATCGCATAATCGCATGAACTTGCAGTTTTTCCGAATCTATAGTGTAAACACCCTTTATATATGTAGATCTTTATATAAAGTAACTTTAATCTCATAAAAACCCCGTGTTTAAAGAAATCCGTCTTCACAACTTCTAGTAACAAGTGACAAAGTTAGTCCTTTGTCGGATCTGTTTGTTTCACAAGTGTTTACACACTTGTGGTTTATAAAATCATATTTACTAGTGTAAGATCCACTCTTAAAATACATGATTTCTTTAATGTGTGGTTCTTCAAAAATACCA
This sequence comes from Helianthus tuberosus, assembly GCA_030545235.1. Lineage (NCBI taxonomy): Eukaryota > Viridiplantae > Streptophyta > Magnoliopsida > Asterales > Asteraceae > Helianthus > Helianthus tuberosus. Next base: position 23,500 of record JARYGA010030142.1, on the reverse strand, counting down.
CTTGCAGATACGTAGATCCGCTAGTTTTAAACACCATTTTACCGGTTAAATCACTTTTACACAAGTAAAATATTTCTACACAAGTTCATGTATCTCGTGTGGTAGAGTTTCGCCTTTTAACCCTTGTGGTAACCAAAAACGAGCTTATGTGAAGATCCATGATCTTACAAAGTCGGGTTAAACGGAGATCCGAGCTACCACATCATAGATCGGGTCTCAATAATCACATATTTCAAGTCCTACGACTTTTACACAAGACATGTGTTATTAACCACCATTTTAAGTATTTTTAGTAGACTTTTGATCATCATCTTTCATTTTAACGAGATTCAACCGACATAACTTCTTTTAACCACCTTAGATATGCTTAAATATGAGATTTAAGTGATATACCTCTAGCTCAAGGCTAGGGAAGATCTTTGGTGAAAAATGCGTGGATAAAAGCTAACGGTAGAGGTCCTTCGTGTTCCGAGCACACCAAAGCTCCTAATATGTGACCCTTGAAGCTTGAATGATGATGGAAATGCAAGAACCAAAGTCGAAAATATGGTGGTGTAGTGGAGGGGGTTCGGCCGAGAGTAGGGAGAGCAAGGGAGAGAGTAATTTTGTGGTGATTTGTGATGGTGATTATGTTAAGTAATTACTAGATTTTATAGACAAGATCATGTGCTATTATCTAATGGGTAAAGTGTCCCTTAGATATTAATCATCTAAGATTAAGATAATCACCATTGTACTTGTGTGTCCCCCCTAAGTTAGGGGACGGTTATGATGGGGGGTGGGGGGTTGGTTCAATTTAAACTAGTAATTAGGAGTTTAGTTATGTTAAACCAAGTTAAGTTTAGCGTTAAACTCCGTTAGTTGTATGTTACACGTTATGGCGGGTGTTAGGGTAATCAGGGACCCTAACTAGCTCAGAAAAATATAAATAGTGAAAATACTAATATTTTCGTGTTCCGGGTAAAGTCCGGGTGTCCGGTTGGATAGTAATCCGTTAAAGCCTTTTGTAACGCTTTAAAGTGTCGTTATTACATTTTTAGTGACACAATTTGTTTTCCCGACACTTTAGAAAGTGTCTAGTGTTATTTTCTCATTTTCTGGCACTTTACTAGTCAGCTAGAAGCTGGATTATTTATTAAAGTGTTGTGTTTGGTACTTAAAGTACGTTTTTGGCACATCCGAATCAGTGTATCTTATTCCTAGAGACGCGGTACCACAACCCTTATATCCCTACACTCACTACCAGTGTAGCCAAAATATTTGAGGCTCTTAACAGGCCTTAGAGGCAGTATCTGCCTGATGCTGGTTATATCAGCATGTTTATTGTGTATCCGTTTAGTGCTACTGTGCTTTTTGTGCATCATGTGTCACACCCCCAAAATCCACACGCGGAGTATCACCGCATGGAGGTGTGACTGACCAGGATCAAGCCACCAATCATATTGAACATAGTACGTAAATAAAAATAAAACCCAACACAATATAATTGGTGTCCAAACAAAACATAGTTTAAGTTGTAAGCGGAAGCATAATGTTTAAAAACCAAAGTATAAGTTCAAATATATCAAATGTTTATCATGGCATAAGACTATCCATGTCCCACAACGACCACGCCTCCTCGTGCAAGCTCCATAAGTACCTAACGACCTGCAAGGCATGTAACAACGAGTCAACAACAAAGTTGAGCGAGTTCACAGTTGGTGTTCATTGTTAAGTTGTTTCAAAAACCAGGAATTCATTTGTAAGTTGTAAGTTAATCAGTTTACCCTGTTTCCCAAACATATCCATAGTTGGTGGGGGCTTCCCCATGTTAACCACTAGACCTGTTTACCATATCGACCACTGACTAAAGTAAGTTGGTGCCCTGACGTCAATGTCTATCATCATTGACTAGTGCCCAGATCCATTAGTTCACGCCCGTCCTCTGCGGCACGGTGTGAGGCTTGTCAAACCTAAATAGCGCTATCTAACTAATGACCCGCTCGCCATTGGCCCGGCGATTAAGTCGATATAAAAGGAGGGACTTCATGATAGAGAGTTTTGGTCTAGTATCTGTGTTGTCACCCTTCAATAAAGAGGGTGTGTACGTAATCCCCAAACCAGGAGATTACGCAGGTTCCGATTAAGTTCTTAGTACGTGTTGTCACCCTTCAATAAAGAGGGTGTGTACGTGTTCCAAACCAGGATATCACGCAGTTTCAGTTTAAATCCTTTACCCATTCCCAACCCTTGGGAATCCCATGCCTTGTGGAAAGTGTGAACTCACCTTTGGTTGCTCGGTTGGACTCTTAAAAAAAACTAACAGTCAGGGTTGGTCAATCACGTCCTATTTATGTTACCAAGTTTTAATCAGATTCGTATACAAGTATTTCACGTATTAGCACACATTACATATCAAACAGCATACCAGGTACCACACATCACATAAGTACACGTATTTAGCACATGGCATACAACTCGTAACATCACATATAAGCACATGGACCGTTTATAATTTATAACATAGTAATATATATTACAATCTAATCACATGTTCCAATACCATACTCTTACATCATTTATTCACATAATTCCCACATTCAGACTTCATATTAATCCATGGTTTCATCAAATTTATTGTCGGCTAACCAATTTATCATGCGGTCCAAAAAGTCAACTCACAACCCTAGCGCTACCCAACCATATTACCAGGCCCAACACGTGTAATTGGTCCGATGACACACACAGTTTTTGATCCACTAATGACCTGATTCTTAATTAACACTAATATGTTATCGGTTAACATAGGGTTCACCAAATAAAACACGTACATCACATATTCCTATTTGCTACTAAACTTTAACATAGAATCAGGTATTTAATAAATCATGTAATGCCATATAATTAAATTGTTACATCAATACTTCCCTGGTAACATTAAAGAAGCAAACTATTACTTCTTATCACATAATCGGCCAAGGGAAAAACAACTAACAATCTATCCGCATATAATATATAACATATGCCAATTTCAGCATCATCACAGCGACTTTAACTTGTTACAGTTGCAAGCATAATGATCAATACCCTACGGATTTAAAACTCACATGTATATACATCACAAATACCTACGGACAACTACTAAGCATAACCATTATGTTACATAAATCATTCTCCAGCAATTAAAATTGTTTCTCATATGATTTGTAGCATCAGCAGTTCACGTATATACACATGTCACTCGATATAAATAGTGCAAGAAACTAACCCGTATCAAGATGTAAAAAGAAGTGCCAGGCCAAGAAGATGATTCCAGTCGAGGGGGGGTATCTACTGCCGTACGTATTCTTGAGAGGAGGGTAGGGTTATGTTTTCTTTGAGTATCAGATTATAATTGCTACAAGTTACGTATACATATAAAATACAACTTGGGGCGGTTTATTAGATTGATGGAAGTGGGCTCAGGCCCATTCAACAATTTGTTCAATGTTACACATAATCAACAGTTGATCAACTTGGGCTTCGCCCGGCCCAAACATGACTTCGATGTGCGATTGCGTTTGGTTTGGGCTTCGGCTCGTATAACTTGGCCCGGGATAACTAGTGTGTGTGCGTGGGCCGAAGGGGAGTGTAACAAGTGCGGCCGAAATAATCTAAGGCCCAAATATACGAACAGTGATTCCCGATTACGTTAAGGTTTAACAAATAACAATAGCAAGCATTCATCGTAACATGTGATAAAACGTAGTGCAACAGAAGTAATACCAGATTAAGAGGTACGAGATTAGACGACACTAAACTTGAAAGTTCGGGTTGTCACATCATCCCCAACTTGAAAGAAATTTCGTCCCGAAATTTAGCACGTAGCTACTGAGGAAGCTAGTTAGGTTGTGTGGTTTCCTGGTTTTCCTGGGGTGTCACATTATCCCCCCGTTGATTTGGAATTTCGTCCCGAAATTCTGTAGTAGCTTCAGCCTCAGTAGTAGTTGCACTGCTTCCGATTAACTGGGGATACTTGAGTTTCATTTGGTCTTCTCGTTCCCAGGTGAACTCTAGGCCACGACGGGAGTTCCAACGAACTCGAATAAGAGGTATTCTAGTGCGCTTGAGGACCTTAACATCCCGGTCCGTGATTTCAACTGGTTCCTCGACGAATCGCAACTGATCGTCGATAGTGAGTTCCTTCAAAGGAACTATGAGGGTCTCATCTGACAGACACTTCTTCAGATTTGACACGTGAAAACCGTTGTGAACTGCACTGAGTTCTGCTGGTAAGTTCAGTTTGTAGGCCATCTTGCCTATTTTCTCAATGATTTCGAACGGTCCGACATATCGCGGATTAAGTTTGCCCCGTTTGCCAAAATGAACCACACCCTTCCAGGGTGAAACTTTGAGTAGCACTCGATCCCCAACTTGGAACTCGAGTGGTTTCCTGCGCTTATTAGCGTAAGCTTTCTGACGGTCGCGAGCTGCCGCCATGCGTTGTCGTATGTTCAACTCCTTCTATTTGAAGATATGTTCGAGACTCCTGTGATCGGTGTAGATGGTGCACTTGGTACCGTACAGGTAATGTCTCCATATCTTAAGTGCGAAAACAACAGCTCCCAGCTCCAAATCGTGTGTAGTGTAGTTCCTTTCGTGAACTTTAAGTTGACGTGGCGCATATGCAATGACTTTATCCCGTTGCATCAATACACAACCAAGACCCTGAATTGACGCGTCGCAATAAATCACAAAATCGTCTGTGCCCTCTGGCAATGAAAGAATAGGTGCGCTACAAAGTCTATCCTTTAAGTGCTGAAACGCCGTTTCCTGTGCATCACCCCAACGATAGGTGACGCCCTTCTGAGTTAGCGAAGTGAGAGGTTGCGCAATCTTGGAGAAATCCTTGATGAACCTTCTATAGTAGCTCGCCAAACCCAAAAATTGGCGGATTTCTGTTGGTGCATTCGTCACGAGGGCTAAGATAGCTGTGTGGCCCTTACGTAAACACTTCTGGGCCTTAAGGAAAGAAATGATGCCCACAACAGCACCACCATTGTCACCATGAATTACCAAAGGTTCTTCACCAGCACGAGGAATGCGGACGATCTTTTCTTTGCAAAGAATCTCTACTCGATGTTGAGGTAGCCAATCCATACCTATAACGATGTCGAAACCATCACAACGTTGGGGTCATTCCTAGCATCACCCTGACCAATCACGAACACTCGACCCCTGGCACCATTGCCATTGTTATTACCCCCGTTGTTGCCTCCATTATTGTTCCCGTTTCCTTGGTTGTGGTTCTGATTCTGGTTCTGGTTCAACTGTGGGCAGTGTCTCTTGAAGTGACCTTCAGCACCACACTGATAGCATCCCTTGTTACCCTGTTGTCGCTGCTGATTCTGTGGAACTTGTGGCTGCTGTTGTCGATTCTGGTTTGCAGGACGTGAGCTTCTACAATCTTTGGCTTCATGACCAAGCTTGTTGCATCTCTGACAACGATCTTTGTTGCACGGCCCGATGTGGTTCAATTTACATCGATTGCACTTAGGGTGGTTTCCCCTGTATCCACCCTGACTTCGATTACCAAAAGACTGCTGACTGGGGCTCCTGTACTCATCCGTTTTTCGCTGCTGCGACTGAGACTGAACCGAAGTGGAACCCTTGCTCGAATTTCCATCCCACTTGCGTTTGTTGTCACTGGGAGCATCCGAAGTAGTTGTAGCAGCATTAATACGTTTCGGAAGTTTGTTCTGTTCTACTGCCTGATCTGTGAGACGATGAGCAAGTCGAGTTACTTGCTGGATAGTGCCCAGATTAGCCGCGGTCACCAGACTCTGAATTTCTGGCACGAGACCCTTGAGATACAGCTTGATACGTTTGATGGGAGGGTCTACCATAGTGGGGCACAATGTAGCTAATTCATTTGATCTCTTCGTATAAGCCTCCATTTCAGACCCCGTCATCTGTAAATTGAAGAACTCCACCCCCAGCTTGTGGATGTCGTCACGACTGCAATACTCTTCCTTAATCAGATCCTTAATGTCGTCCCATGGTGTGGCGTTAGCAGCTGTCAGCCCTAACATTTGAATCTGATCTTTCCACCATGTTAACGCAGCACCTTCGAGTGTTCCGGTAGCAAACTTTACCCTGCGAGCCTCAGGGCATTCACACATCTCGAAGACAGATTCGAGCTTCTCGAACCAGAGGAGGAGGCCTACAGCTCCTTCAGTACCGCTGAAGGTACTAGGTCGGCAATCCATGAAGATTTTGAATGTGCATACAGGTGGCTGAGCGTTCTGACCTTGTTGCGCGAGGCAGAAAAGACAGGGTTAAGCGCGAGAGTTGGGTCATGAGAGTAGGATCTAACATCCTAGGATAGGTTCGGAATAGCAGGTTATACCTCCTGCCTGAACGGCTGCGAGTGTTGCCGTAACTTGTTCGTTGATAAGAGCCGTCAGCTGGGCTTGAGTTAGGTTCACACGTCCACTCATGATCTTCACATCGAAGGAAACACAAGTAGGAAAGGTGTCGCGAATGTGTGTAAGTGTGGAGTGACAGAAGGGAGCAAGCACACATGTGTTTTCAAGCAATAGTTGTTACATTCATCTAAGCATACTATGAGCAAAGTTCTATGTAACTAGCAAGTAGGCAATATAACATAAACCATATCACCTATAGTGTTGAGTCTTGCACGTGGAGCGAAGCGTCGTTGTGGATCGTTGAGCACTGTACAGGTTATAGTCTGGTTTTAAAAAAAACTTTTCCCCCTTTTTAAAACCAAGTTCACTATAACCAATGGCTCTGATACCAATCTGTCACACCCCCAAAATCCACACGCGGAGTATCACCGCATGGAGGTGTGACTGACCAGGATCAAGCCACCAATCATATTGAACATAGTACGTAAATAAAAATAAAACCCAACACAATATAATTGGTGTCCAAACAAAACATAGTTTAAGTTGTAAGCGGAAGCATAATGTTTAAAAACCAAAGTATAAGTTCAAATATATCAAATGTTTATCATGGCATAAGACTATCCATGTCCCACAACGACCACGCCTCCTCGTGCAAGCTCCATAAGTACCTAACGACCTGCAAGGCATGTAACAACGAGTCAACAACAAAGTTGAGCGAGTTCACAGTTGGTGTTCATTGTTAAGTTGTTTCAAAAACCAGGAATTCATTTGTAAGTTGTAAGTTAATCAGTTTACCCTGTTTCCCAAACATATCCATAGTTGGTGGGGGCTTCCCCATGTTAACCACTAGACCTGTTTACCATATCGACCACTGACTAAAGTAAGTTGGTGCCCTGACGTCAATGTCTATCATCATTGACTAGTGCCCAGATCCATTAGTTCACGCCCGTCCTCTGCGGCACGGTGTGAGGCTTGTCAAACCTAAATAGCGCTATCTAACTAATGACCCGCTCGCCATTGGCCCGGCGATTAAGTCGATATAAAAGGAGGGACTTCATGATAGAGAGTTTTGGTCTAGTATCTGTGTTGTCACCCTTCAATAAAGAGGGTGTGTACGTAATCCCCAAACCAGGAGATTACGCAGGTTCCGATTAAGTTCTTAGTACGTGTTGTCACCCTTCAATAAAGAGGGTGTGTACGTGTTCCAAACCAGGATATCACGCAGTTTCAGTTTAAATCCTTTACCCATTCCCAACCCTTGGGAATCCCATGCCTTGTGGAAAGTGTGAACTCACCTTTGGTTGCTCGGTTGGACTCTTAAAAAAAACTAACAGTCAGGGTTGGTCAATCACGTCCTATTTATGTTACCAAGTTTTAATCAGATTCGTATACAAGTATTTCACGTATTAGCACACATTACATATCAAACAGCATACCAGGTACCACACATCACATAAGTACACGTATTTAGCACATGGCATACAACTCGTAACATCACATATAAGCACATGGACCGTTTATAATTTATAACATAGTAATATATATTACAATCTAATCACATGTTCCAATACCATACTCTTACATCATTTATTCACATAATTCCCACATTCAGACTTCATATTAATCCATGGTTTCATCAAATTTATTGTCGGCTAACCAATTTATCATGCGGTCCAAAAAGTCAACTCACAACCCTAGCGCTACCCAACCATATTACCAGGCCCAACACGTGTAATTGGTCCGATGACACACACAGTTTTTGATCCACTAATGACCTGATTCTTAATTAACACTAATATGTTATCGGTTAACATAGGGTTCACCAAATAAAACACGTACATCACATATTCCTATTTGCTACTAAACTTTAACATAGAATCAGGTATTTAATAAATCATGTAATGCCATATAATTAAATTGTTACATCAATACTTCCCTGGTAACATTAAAGAAGCAAACTATTACTTCTTATCACATAATCGGCCAAGGGAAAAACAACTAACAATCTATCCGCATATAATATATAACATATGCCAATTTCAGCATCATCACAGCGACTTTAACTTGTTACAGTTGCAAGCATAATGATCAATACCCTACGGATTTAAAACTCACATGTATATACATCACAAATACCTACGGACAACTACTAAGCATAACCATTATGTTACATAAATCATTCTCCAGCAATTAAAATTGTTTCTCATATGATTTGTAGCATCAGCAGTTCACGTATATACACATGTCACTCGATATAAATAGTGCAAGAAACTAACCCGTATCAAGATGTAAAAAGAAGTGCCAGGCCAAGAAGATGATTCCAGTCGAGGGGGGGTATCTACTGCCGTACGTATTCTTGAGAGGAGGGTAGGGTTATGTTTTCTTTGAGTATCAGATTATAATTGCTACAAGTTACGTATACATATAAAATACAACTTGGGGCGGTTTATTAGATTGATGGAAGTGGGCTCAGGCCCATTCAACAATTTGTTCAATGTTACACATAATCAACAGTTGATCAACTTGGGCTTCGCCCGGCCCAAACATGACTTCGATGTGCGATTGCGTTTGGTTTGGGCTTCGGCTCGTATAACTTGGCCCGGGATAACTAGTGTGTGTGCGTGGGCCGAAGGGGAGTGTAACAAGTGCGGCCGAAATAATCTAAGGCCCAAATATACGAACAGTGATTCCCGATTACGTTAAGGTTTAACAAATAACAATAGCAAGCATTCATCGTAACATGTGATAAAACGTAGTGCAACAGAAGTAATACCAGATTAAGAGGTACGAGATTAGACGACACTAAACTTGAAAGTTCGGGTTGTCACATCATGTTTGTCACTAGGGTTCAGTATGTAATCAATGTAGTGACAGCAAATTTAGTATGATGCAAGTAAGTGCATGTATCAGTATGCAGGTAGCAGTTTATCAGCTAGTTCAAGCAAGCACAGTAATCAAGTAGTAATTAATCATTAATTAAGTTGTACGGATACCTGGTTTAGTGCGGGTTGTCACAGGACACGGCCCCGTGTCCACTGGACACGACCCCGTGGCGAACTGCCAGTAACGAGAACTTACAGAAGGTGAACACGGCCCCATGTCCACTGGACACGGCCACGTGTCTGACAAAAATCTGCAGGACAGTATTCAAATAGCAGGTCTGGGAGGTGAGCACGGGGGCGTGTTGGCTAGACACGTCCCCGTGTGGACAGTCTGAAAGCCTGAAAAACAGGTTTCTTCCCCGGGTTTTTTCCATCCTGGTCCTATAAGTGCTGAGGCTTAGCACCCCAAGCCTTGTTTTGTACCTGTTTCATTACATAATACTACACCAAGCAACACAAACATCCTACATTACCATAGTTAATTGTTCCAAGCATAAAGTAAAAGAAAAAGAAAAAAATGCAGAAAATAGTTAGGAAAAGTAAATTGTCTAACACTTGGCACGCAGGCCATCAATTGTTCAAGATTGCAAAGGGTTAACCTGGGGAGTCATCAATCAACCGCTTCCTCCTATGCTCCTCCCGCCTACTCCATAGCATCATCATCATCATCATTCCCTCCATGGCGTGCAATGTGGTCTCGTATGTATCCGACATCGTCTTGTATCTCGGATAGGTTTCTCTCGATAGCTCCGACCCGGTGGTAGGTGTTGCTCGCCATGTTATAGGTGTTCCGAGTACACATGAGGTTTTCCTGCAACAAATCATGCAAACTTTGAAGATTAGGAAAACCACCTCCCGAGGAGGATGATTGGCCCGGATCACCGTGGGGTGGGTATTGGTACTGATGATTTTGCGGAGCTGGGAGGACAAGTGCTTCTTGCGGGTTCCATGCATGACCTTGCATCCTTTGAAAGGTTACCGTCCCGTCTTCTGCCTCATAAACCAAGTTCATCGAGCGACATATGTGAATATCCACCGTACCCGACCATGGGCTCCTCTCAAATGACCTAGGTATGTGGGTGAAGTGCCTGAAGAGACGGTACACCCACCCCCAAAGAAAATAGGAGTCGGTGCACTAGCAAGGCGGTTGTGATGCATGTTTCGGAGCATGAGGAACGGAACATCGAGCGGCCTGCGGTTGTGAATGCAATGGAGGACGAGCAAGTCTCTTAACCCAACAACGCCACTACTGTCATGCCTTTGGCTAAGAGAGTAGCCGAGGAGCCTATGAATGTATCTGTATAGTGGATCCCTCAGCTTTGTACTCTTAGTGCTGCTCGGATTATAGAACCCTTCTCCAATCTGAGCCCACATGGCTTGGCGTTCGTTGTCACCTATCTCTCTCATTCCCCCAGTATTTTCTTCGTTTCCCGCATCCTCTTCAGCGTACAGCCCAACAATCGACCCAAACTGTGCCATAGAGATTTTGTACGTAGTTCCACCGCATCTGAACTCAACCCCATCATTGTCGAACGGGTCGCACCTTGAATTGAATTTGAAGGTGCCGTAGAACTCCATAGTGCACTCGTGGGCGGAACGAAGTCTGGTTGTTAGGGCGACTCTGAGTGGGACCCGTTACGATGTTGTTGAAACGGTCAATTTGATTCACCAAGGTTAGCAATTCCGTGCACGCTTGCCTTGGGTATCCTTCGGGCCTCATTTGAAGAAGATCGTATCGAGCTCTTGCATCTAGCTCATTGGCGTTGAATCTTGTGAACTTCCTGGCCATCTGCAAGAATACACCAAAAGTTAGCATGAAACAGAAATATTTTCGGACAAAACTGCAAACAGCGATCTGGACACGACCCCGTGTTCAGCGGACACGGCCCCGTGTCCAGGGGTCTGTTACTCAAAAATCTCATTTTTCGACCCGGTTTCGAAAACTTGAAAATTTTTGGTCCAATAGGTGCGGTTTCCCTTGAAAATGAAACCCTAAGTGCCGTTTTTCCCAAAATAACCCGTTTACCCTATCAATTTTATCTTTTTCGGTTCAAGAACAAGGGTTTGGGGTTTTTGTAATAAATCGGGTGAATCTGTGAACAATACAAGTGTATTTACTTCCCTTAACACTAATCTAACTAAATGCAAACAGATTTAGGCAAAAAGTTGAGGTTCGATCCGGATGAACTTCAAGAACCCTAGATTTTTCCCCAAATTTGTGGTGTTTTAACTACATGCAAGTAACTAATCTAACTACTAAGAGTGATAGAATCATACCTTGACGTTGTTAGATCGATAGGAGACGTCGAAATTTCACGGAAAATCGCCTGGAACCAGAGCTTTTGTGGGGAAATGGGGCGTGTGGAATGAAGAAACTGTATTGAAAAAGGGGTTTATCCCGTCTGCAGCGCGAACACGGCCTCGTGTCGAGCTCTCTTTTTTTTTTTTTTAGTGTTCGTGTGAGTGCCCCTTTTTCCCATAAGCTATGGTTAGAAAACTTACCACTTTATTTTGTCGTCTCAATCGTTCGTAACTTACCAGGCATGATGTTTTTATTCCTCCACCGTTTGAAGCGAGATCTCCTCTTCTTCATCCTCAATGAATCCTTGATAGAGTTTCAGCCGTTGGCCATTGACCTTAAATGGTGGCCCATTTCGAGATTTAATTTCTACTGCACCGTGTGGAAAAATGTGGGTGATGGAAAAAGGTCCTGACCACCTAGACTTTAATTTACCAGGAAACAATCGAAGTCGTGAATTAAACAAAAGAACTAGATCCCCTACCCGAAATTCATTAGGTTTAATGTGTTTGTCATGCAAATTTTTCATTCTTTCCTTATAAATTTCAGAGTTCAAGTATGCATAATTCCTAAGCTCGTCTAATTCATTTAATTGACAAAATCGATTTTTACCAGCAAATTCTAAATCCAAGTTTACATTTTTAATTGCCCAGTAGGCTTTATGTGCAATTTCTACTGGCAAGTGACAACTTTTTCCATAGACTAGCTTATATGGGGTTGTACCTATTGTTGTTTTATAAGCAGTTCGAAAAGCCCATAAAGCATCATCTAATTTATCAGCCCATTCTTTTTTATTTAACCCTACGGTTTTTTCAAGTATTCGTTTTAAACCTCTATTAGTCACTTCGGCTTACCCGTTTGTTTGAGGGTGATATGCTGTTGAAACCCGGTGATAGACCCCATATCTTGTTAAAAAAATTTCAAGTTGATGGTTGCAAAAATGGGTACCTCTATCACTTATTAAAGCTTTAGGTGTGCCAAAACGAGAGAATAATTTTTTCAGAAATCTTACCACGACTCTTCCATCATTTGTTGTAAGTGCCTCGGCCTCGGCCCATTTAGACAAGTAATCTACTGCCACAAGTATGTATTTGTTTCCTTTCGATGGTGGGAAAGGTCCCATAAAGTCTAGTCCCCACACATCAAAAATTTCACAAACAAGAATGCCATTTTGTGGCATTTCGTTTTTGGAAGAAATATTACCTGTTCTTTGGCAAGCATCACATGTTTTTACAAGACTTTGAGAGTCTTTGTAAATGGTTGGCCAATAAAATCCTGAATCGAATACCTTTCGTGCGGTACTAGCAGCACCATGATGTCCTCCGTATGGACCTTCATGACAATGGCGGAGAATTCTTCGTGCTTCACTACCATGTACGCATCGTCTGACGAGTTGGTCGGCACATATTTTGAAAAGATATGGATCTTCCCAAAAGTAGTGCTTCACATTGGCAAAGAATTTTTTTCTTTGATGATGTGGCCATCCTTTTGCGACTATACCGCTAGCTAGGTAGTTAGCATAGTCGGCGTACCATGGTTCTTCCTTGTATTCCACCATTTCCAGGGACTCAGTTGGAAATTTTTCGTTGATTTGCTCGTCCCTGGTTGCTTCTAAAGCTGGGTCTTCTAAGCGTGAAAGATGATCTGCTGCGGTATTTTCTGCTCCTCTTTTGTCCTTGATTTCAATGTCAAATTCTTGGAGGAGTAGAATCCACCTAATCAAACGTGGTTTTGCGTCTTGCTTCTTGAAGAGATATCGAATGGCTGCATGGTCTGTATAGACTATAGTTTTAGAAAGAACAAGATAAGAACGAAATTTATCAAAAGCAAATACCACAGCTAGTAATTCTTTTTCAGTAGTTGTGTAATTTTCTTGTGCATCATTAAGTGTTTTACTAGCATAATAGATTGGGTGGAAATGCTTTTCTTTTCTCTGTCCCAAGACAGCTCCAACTGCAAAGTCACTAGCATCACACATGATTTCGAAAGGAAATTTCCAATCGGGCGCTATCATGATAGGTGCATTGACTAGCATTTCTTTTAGGGTAAGAAATGCTCGACTGCAATCCTTGTCAAAGATGAATGGAGCATCTTTTTCAAGTAATTTCGTTAGAGGCCTTGAGATTTTTGAAAAGTCTTTGATAAATCGTCTATAAAATCCGGCATGCCCTAGGAAACTTCTGATAGCTCGTACGGAGGATGGAGGCGGTAATCTAGAAATGGTATCTATTTTGGCTCGATCCACCTCCATTCCTTCGCTTGAGATCTTGTGACCGAGTACTATTCCCTCTGTTACCATGAAATGGCATTTTTCCCAATTAAGGGCGAGGTTAGTTTCATCACATCGGGATAGCATTCGTTCAAGGTTATCGAGGCATTGGTCATATGAATCCCCAAAGATAGAAAAGTCGTCCATGAAGACTTCCATTGTCTTTTCTGTCATGTCATGGAAAATAGCTACCATGCAACGTTGGAATGTTGCTGGGGCATTACATAGACCAAATGGCATACGTCGATAAGCAAAATTTCCATAGGGACATGTGAAAGTTGTCTTTTCTTGGTCTACGGGCGCTATCGGGATTTGAAAGTAACCTGAAAAACCATCCAAGAAACAGTAAAATTTATAACCGGATAATCTTTCTAACATTTGATCAATGAAGGGTAAAGGAAAGTGATCCTTTCTTGTTGCTTCATTTAATCGTCTATAATCTATACATACTCTCCATCCTGTGACGGTTCTCGTTAGTATTAGTTCATTCTTTTCGTTAGTAATTACCGTCATACCTCCTTTCTTTGGAACTACTTGGACGGGACTTACCCAAGGACTATCGGAGATAGGATAGTTAAGTCCGGCGTCAAGTAACTTGATGACTTCGTTTTTAACCACTTCTTGAACATTTGGATTTACTCGACGTTGTTGTTGTATGACTGATTTGTAGTCATCATTCATCAAAATTTTGTGTGTGCACATAGAAGGACTAATTCCTTTTATGTCAACAAGTTTCCAAGCTATTGCATTTTTGTGTTTTTTCAAAAGATTAATTAATTTTTCTTTTTCTAAGTTACCTAATTTAGACGAAATAATTACAGGTGACTTACCATCTTTGTCTAGAAAAGCATATTCCAAACCTTTTGGAAGTTCTTTGAGCTCAAGTGGTGGGTCTTTAGGAGACTCCTTATTTGGTTGCTCATTTCGATCAAGAACTTTAAAAGTTTGTTCTATGGCGACCTCTTCTTCAACAAAGTGGTCAATCTTTTCACTTGTATCGGGTGGTTCATCTTCATCTTCAATTAGGGGGTCATTATTGCCGAATGGATATTTCATTGATCGTTCGAGATCGACACTTCTTTTAAATGCCCCTAATTGAAGAGGTAGATTGTTGAACTTCCGGTTTTTCAAAGCTTCGTGAGTTTTTACAAATGGTCGTCCCAACACTAGAGGAGCGTCATCGAGGATGACAAAGTCGGTTGGGATTACCATTTGATTTGCTTGAACCAAGACATCTTCAACTATACCGAGTGATTTTATTACTTTCCGATTAGATAGAAAAATGGGTATTTGAAGTGGAGAAAAATCACTAATACTCAATTTTTCGAAAATGTAGTTAGGCATTATGTTAACACAAAGATCTTTATCGATTGTGACATTACTAATAAACGAATTTTGAAAGAAACATGGAACCGGTGTTATGTTAATTTCAAACGGGTCTTCTTTTATTAGTGAAGTTTGATCATTAGTTAACTTAACACTTACCGTTTCGTCAATTTTAGTGTTAGTATTTAACTCTTTTAAAAACTTAGCATGAGTGGGTACTAAACAATGGTTTTCGAAAGAAGGCGACAAGAGATTAATTTCTTCAAAATTAGACTCTTCTTGAATTTTAATGTTGTCGGCCTCACCTTTTTCGTTGTTTAACTCATGTGTCGGTTTTTCACTTATTTGTTCTTCCATTTTTACATTTTTAGTTATCTCTTCCTTTTTTAATTCTTCTCTTGCGCGGGACTCCTCTTCCCTTGCGCGAGCTTCTGTTATACATCAATCGATAACTCTAATGTGTTCTAATATCCTATCGGTTACTTCGGTTATAGAAAAAGAATCGGTATTTTCTAAGCTTGAGTCCGGTTGTTCGACCCTTTGTTCCTCATAATACTCATATGAAGTCGATGGTTCACACCATTGTTCTTCATTGTAAGCATATGATGGATAAGGTTCGTAATTTTGTTCTCCATAATACTCATATGAGGTGGGTTGTTCACGCCAAGGTTCCTCATAATAAGCATACGAAGGTGGTGGCTCATATCTTGGTTCCTCAAAGTATGAGTACGAGGGCTCATAGCTTGGTTCATCAAAATATGAGTATGAGGGAGGAGGTTCATACCTTTGGTCTTTATAGGATGTGTATGAAGTTGATGGCTCATACCTGGGCTCCTCATAGTAGGTGTATGAATTGGATGGTTGATATGAGTGATTATTTTGAATCGAGCGTGCATTACGACAATTAGTGCAATAATTACCCCTATAATCATCCTCATCATAGGTGTAGTTGTAACCTCCTGAGTATTGATCCATAAGAATCACTCAGCAGACCACAACCGAGTCTCGAGATCAGAAAACAAAAAAAAAAAACGGAAACAGAGGCTGGACACGGCCCCGTGTTCAGTGGACACGGCCCCGTGTTCAGATCTGTATCTGGGCGTTTTAATTAAATTTACTGATCTTTGTTGAGCACGGGGCGTGTTCAGTGAGCATGGCCTGTGTTCAAGCTTCTGTTACTGGGTGTTTTTTTATGAAAATGTGCAGCACGGCCCCGTGATCAGCGAACACGGCCCCGTGTACAGGTTACTGTAAATGCAAATCTAAACTAAAATGCAGAAAAAAGTGCGCGCGTTTTAAAAAGGTTTTGAAAAACTGATTAGGCCGTCGATTTTAAGCTTTCTTAAAATCCTTGTGTCCCCGGCAGCGGGCCAAAAACTTGATGCGCGTTTAAGTGTCGTATATTTTAGGTGTATATTTTAAGCCCTTTTTAACACTTATTTTAGCCAAGTTTTAAATTTATAAAACACGATATTTTACTAACACTAAACACACATATGGGCAAGTGCACCCATCGTGAGCGTAGTATAGCGTTGGTAAGATACCGAGGTCGTCCAAGGACACAAGAGCTTTTAGTACCGGTTTATCCTCAACGTCTAATCAAAATAAAAAGGTTAGAAAAATGTTTTAAACTAAGAAAAATAAAAACTAACTAAAATGCTGAAAATAAAAATAAAAGAAAAAAAAGATAGACAAGATGAATCACTTGGTTCCGACTCGTATCTAGTATAACCTTTGATTATTTTCGCATTTTGCACATAATTAAGAGATTATCTTAGTAATTGTAGTAGGCCCCTCTTTTGAAGGTGACGTTACCCTCACCCCAGTAGTTTGAGTCAGCAAGGATACAATCCTAAAAGGGTGGATTATTGGAAGATAATGAATTAAGTTATTAATGCAGTATTATGGTAGGCCCCGCTTTTGGCGGTGACGTTACCCTCGGCTAAGTAGTCTGAGTCAGCAGGGATACAGTCATAAATAGCCGGGTTATAGTATTAATAGTAGTTAACTTATGAGGGGATCAAAGAGTTTGGACCCCCGCCATCCAATACCGTGAAGTATTGAAGGAGGTCCTACTAAATTTGACCCAGGTCCATTGCAGGACCTCTAAACGCTGAACAATGGCAAGACCTTTACCAAAGCGTTCCCTTAACCCCCGACCAGGTAGCCAACATACCTCCATATAGACCGTGGAGATATGAATGGTGAAAATCTTTTATTTTATATAGACAGTAAAATAATGCCAAGACACCACGGACAAACGATAAGGAAAGATCACCTTCAACATAAGTAACTAGTTATTAAAGTCATTAATACAAAACCAAATAAAAAGTGCAAAATATTAGAAATAAAAAGTATTAAACTAGACACTTTGTCTTCACCAAGTGATGTAAGAGACTTAGGCAAACATGGCCTTGATTGTCAAGAACTCTTACGATCAATCTTGGATCCCGAGACGACTCACACACTCTACGATGGACAATGGATGATGGTGGTGGATGATGGTGTTGTGATGGTGGTGGGTGGTGGATGAAGCGTGAGAGAGGTGGTGTGCCAAGGGATGAGATGAAATGAATCCAAGCACTCCTATTTATAGGCTGAACAGAGAGCTGGGCACGGCCCCGTGTCCGCTGAGCACGGCCCCGTGCCCGTCTGACACTCTCTCTCCTCATTAATTGTAATTCGCAATTACAATAAATGCGCCCGCTGTACTTTCGACACGCCCCCGTGTCCGCTGAGCACGGCCCGTGGTGGGCAATAGAAGCTTCTATGGATTTGTCTTTTCTGCTGCTTCTTGGGCACGGCCCCGTGCTGGATGAGCACATGGCGTGTTCAGCCTTCTGTCTTCTCCATTTTGCTTTGGAAGGTGCCATTGAGGGGTCGGGCAGCCCACTTATGTTCCTTTTCTTGTATTTATGTTGGATTTAGATGTCTTTTTGCTTCTTTTGTGTTCTTGAGCTCATTTAATCCTGAAAATACAAAAGGAAGACAAAAACACTCTTTTTCCAATATTAGTACTTAAAAGGGTTAGTTTTATGCCATATTTGATGTAATTTATATGTTGCATTTTAAACACATCAAAGACATGTAACAATCATGGCATGCATGGCATACATTTAGAACATGTTAAATAGATCAGTAACTAAGCCCAAGGTTCAACTTGTGTGATCCAAATGGTTTGGGCCGAACCATTTGTGCGATTCACTACTGAAGCCTAACAAACACCCCGGCCCAACATGTTATGCGTTCAGCACAACCTTGTGCGATCCACAACATGTTGTGCAATTCAACATTTACCTGGTCCAAAAATTAAGAAGCCCAACAGTATACACAACCCCAACAAATAAACAGAGACCAACTCGTGCGGTCGAGTTCAGCTTGTGCGATCGGCACTGTCTTGTGCGATTAAACAAGGTCTTGTGCGATTATGCATATCTAAACAGTACCTTGTGCTTTAATGATTGTACCTAGCTTGTGCAATTATCTCTTGTGCGATCAGATCAGATCTTGTGTGATCTGATCTTGTGCGATGGGAAGCTTGTGCGATTAGTCCCTTACACGAAATAGGTTTCGTGTGGTTCATGCAAGCTTGTGCGAATCATGTTTCGTGTGACTTGTGCGATCAGTTATCCAAAATCTGAATTTCATGCATATCAGTTACACATTTATCTTTGCAAATCAATTCCAACCGTTTCCATATTTGCACACAATCAATCAACACCATCACAGTTTCTATCCAATCCTTTATTCGATCAAATCAAGGTTTTCATCCATTAATCCCTATAAACCCTAATCATGTTCAAGGCATAGCAACAATTTATAATAATAAGCTATAATAACACGGTTCATGTTCTTTGATTACTAGCATGCATAATAACATAACATTCCCCATAATTCATTCAATGATTAACAAATCACATTCGGTTATCATTCATTCAGTTCCAGATCATCAATCACATAATCATCAACTCTAAATCAGTCTAAACACCCTACACAAGTGAGTCGATCTACTTGAGCAACCTTAGTGATTTACAATCATAGAAATCATTTATCATTCTCTAAATCATTATGTGGAAACATGTAGATAACAACATCAAGTAACATACAATTAATAATTAAAACACTAACCGGAAAGCCAAAGAACTAGGTTGATCGAGATGGGGCTTCGGCTATGAGGATTGCCGTCGAACAAGAGAGAGAGGAGAGGAGAGAACTAGGGTTCGGTGTGTGTTAAGTGTTAGCAACTAATGAGAAAGCGATTTAAAGCTTGAAATCGAAATCGAATCTTATCGTAAAATCATGAAACACAAATACACATATAGTAACACCAAAACACATTGTTTTATTGATAATTAACATTATTTTGCGTTGATCATCGATTACAGAGCACCGTTGTCATAGTCTCCCCTACTTTAGTAAATTTCGTCTCGAAATTTTAACTAGAGGAAACTTGCCAGAACAATTGTGGATATTTCGCCTTCATTTGGTCCTCACGTTCCCATGTAAATTCTGGGCCATGTTTGGATTCCCAGCAAATCTTGACCAAATGAATTCGTTTGTTCTTCAACTGTTTATATGTACGGTCCACTATCTCCACAGGTTTCTCAACAAAGTGAATCATTTCATCGATTTGGATCTCGTCGAGAGGAATGTGAAGATCAGCGTCAGCTAAACACTTTCGCAAATTGGACACGTGAAAAGTCGGATGAATATTTCCAAGCTCTGGAGGTAGCTCTAGTCGAGAGGCAACCTTTCCAACTCTTTCAACAATCTTAAATGGTCCAACATATCATGGTGCAAGTTTTCCTTTATTTCCAAATCTAACCACTCCCTTCCAAAATGATACCTTGAGTAGGACATGGTCTCCGACTTGAAATTCTAAGGGCCTGCGTCGTAGATCCGCATAACTCTTTTGACAGCATCTAGCTGTCACAAGATTATCGCGAATTTTCTTGATTTTGTCTGTCGTTTCCAGAATGAGCTCAAGTCTAGTAAGCTGAGCTTCACCGATCTCATTCCAACAGACAGGTGAATAACATTTTCGACCGTAGAGAGCTTCGAATGGTGCCATATTGATACTCGCATGATAACTATTGTTGTAAGAGAACTCGATTAATGGAAGATGAGAATCCCAATTACCACCAAAGTTTATCACGCATGCTCTAAGCATATCCTCCAAAGATTGAATCGTTCTCTCAGATTGTCCATCTGTTTGAGGATGATAAGCAGTGCTTAGATTTAGTTGGGTTCCCATAGCAGATTGCATGGTCTTCCAGAAATGAGATGAAAACCGAGCATCACGATCAGAAATGATATTCAAAGGAACACCATTTCGTGATACAATATCATCAACATAAATCTTTGCAAGTTTATCAGCAGATAGATCCTCGCGAATTGGAATAAAATGAGCTGATTTCGTTAATCGATCGATAACAACCCATATAGCATCATGACCCTTAGATGTACGCGGTAATTTAGTGATGAGATCCATTGCAATATTCTCCCACTTCCAAACCGGTATCTCTGAGTACGAAGATCCTTGTACATTTTATCAGCACCAGGATGGATAGAATATCGGGACTTATGAGATTCGTCCATTACTAATGTGCGAAGATCGTCTTGTTTTGGAATCCATAATCGATCCTTGAAAAAGAGTAAACCATCATCCTTCGCTTCGAGCTTAAGCTCAAGTTGACGTGGTAATTCCTTACCCATCAAATTTTGTGAAATACAAAATTGTTGAGCTTGAAGAACACGAGTTTGAATATCAGATAGAGCTCGAACAGAATGAAGCTTGACTCGCTCCTTTCGACTAAGCGCATCGGCTACGACATTCTCCTTACTAGGATGGTATCGAATCTCACAATCATAGTCATTCAAGAGTTCAACCCAACGTCGTTGCCTCATGTTCAGCTCCTTCTGATTAAGAATATGCTGGAGACTTTTGTGGTCTGTGAAAACCACACACTTCGTGCCATAAAGATAGTGTCTCAAGATTTTGAGAGCGAAAACAACAGCTCCCAACTCAAGATCATGAGTCGTATAGTTCTTCTCGTGAACTTTCAATTGTCTAGATGCGTATGCTATAACTTTGCCTCGTTGCATGAGAACACAACCAAGGCCTAAGTTGGACGTATCGTAGTAGACAACGAAATCATCATTTCCCTCAGGCAAAGATAAAACAGGAGCATCACAGAGCTTCTGTTTCAGTGTTTGGAATGCTTCTTCTTGCTTGGGTCCCCACTCAAAAGGCTTATTCTTTTGAGTCAAATCAATGAGTGGAACCGCAATTTTCGAGAAATTCGAAATGAAACGACGATAATATCCAGCAAGACCAAGAAAAGAACGTTCGAGAAATTCAAAATGAAATGACGATAATATCCAGCAAGACCAAGAAAAGAACGAATTTCTGTAGGTGTCATCGGTGTGTTCCAATCCTTAATTGCAACAATCTTGGATGGATCCACCTGATTACCTTGCTCGTTGAAAATATGTCCCAAAAACTGAACTTCTTTAAGCCAAAATTCACACTTGGAGAATTTAGCAAAAAGTTGTTCCTTCTTCAGGAGTTCCAAAGTCAAACGAAGATGTTGCCCGTGCTCGGCTCGAGACTTCGAATAAATGAGAATATCATCGATGAACACAATGATGAACTTGTCTAAATAAGGTTTACAGATCCTATTCATTAAGTGCATAAAGATAGCTTGGGCATTCGTCAAACCAAAAGGCATGACAGTGAACTCATAATGCCCATATCTCGTGCGGAATGCAGTTTTGGGAATATCTTCTTCGAATACATGAAGCTGATGATACCCAGAACGCAGATCGATCTTGGAGAAACATGTAGCACCTTGCAGCTGATCAAAGAGGTCATCAACTCGGGGT
The DNA here is from genome assembly GCA_030545235.1 of Helianthus tuberosus. Taxonomy (NCBI): domain Eukaryota; kingdom Viridiplantae; phylum Streptophyta; class Magnoliopsida; order Asterales; family Asteraceae; genus Helianthus; species Helianthus tuberosus. Next base: position 1,453 of record JARYGA010030142.1, on the reverse strand, counting down.
AGGGGATATCGATTCTTGATGGTAAGCTTGTTAAGCTCACGATAATCGATACACATTCGAAAAGATCCATCTTTCTTTTTCACAAAGAAGACAGGAGCACCCCAAGGTGAATAACCCGGACGGATGAATCCTTTATCAGACAACTCTTGAAGCTGTTTTGATAATTCTTGCATCTCAGACGGTGCAAGACGATAAGGTGCTTTCGCAATCGGGTTGGCATTGGGTATAAGATCAATATGAAATTCGACTTGACAAACTGGAGGCAAACCAGGTAGTTCATCAGGAAACACCTCTGGATAATCCCGAACAATCGGAATATCATGAATACTCTTGTTCTTGCCTTTCTCCTCGGTGACATGTGCCAGAAAAGCAACATATCCCTTTCATAAATAACTCTGGGCCTTCGTATAAGACATGAGTTTCAATCCACCAGATGGTTTCTCTCCACAAACCTCTAGGACATCACCAGACCAAAGAGGGATACGAATGATCTTATCAAAACAAATCACCTCAGCATGATGTTTGGTTAACCAGTCCATCCCCACGATAATTTCGAAACTCCCAAGTTGCATCGGAGTGAGGTCGATAGGAAAAAGATGGTTATCGAGGTTCAATTGACAACCATGAAGAACAGAATCGAGTACGAGGGGTTTACAAGTAGCAATTTCAACAGATAAGGGTTTCCTCAATTTAGTTCTAGGTATCGCAAGTAAAGGCTCAAAGGATAACGAAACAAAACTCCTATCGGCACCAGAATCGAAAAGAACAGATGTAAGTTGATTGTTAACAAGGAACGTACCATTAACAACCTTGTTGTCTGCCCTCACCTCATTCGCATTCAGATTGAATGGTCGTCCACGAGCGGGATTCACATTCGCGATCGCGCTACCATTCGGATTCACATTTACCAATCTTGGGCTGTTGTTACGAAAATGACCCATTTCTCTGCAATTGAAACACGAACCAGGTGGGAATCTCGCAGCACTCCCCTGAACTTGTGCTGGAACCTGAGCAGCCTGATTTTGGCCAAAACGACAAATGTTGGCCAAATGCCCAAGTCTACCACACGTAGCACACTGTTTACAGGCCTGTTGGGCAACATGGTGACCATTACATTGAGCGCAGTGAGGTGCGGTACCAGCATATGCTTTCTTTGCAGGAGGTTGAGTCGGTGGGTTTTGGGCAGCCTGTGCTGTAACTGCAAAGTTCTGGGAAGCCTTTCGCTTCCTCGACTTCTTCGACGAATCACCTTGCTTCTTACCCTTACCCTTATCCTTGTCAGAATCGGTCGACTTCTTTTTATCACCCTTGTGGGTGAGTTTACCCTTCCTGACTTGGGACTCAGTCAGGGTAGCTGACAACTCGATCGCGTGACGAACAGTAGTAGGATTAACACCGGTCACAATATCCTGAATGGAATCGGGTAAACCATCAATATATCTCTCGATTGCTT
>JARYGA010030141.1:0-41797 GCA_030545235.1 Helianthus tuberosus | reverse complement strand
TGTGTTTAAGATATTGTCTCTGAATTTGAAGCTAATACTACTCTATGAGTTGCTTTTTGTGTTCAGACAACATTTACTTTATTTTTATTTGGAAACACACACTTGGAAAAACTCACATACAAGAGAACAGTGGCGGACCTAGGAAAATATTTCATGGGGGGCGAAAATTTCAATGATTATTTGTCTATCATTATATATTATTTTTTTTATCAAGTCGGGTCGGGTCATAATTTTTTTCGGTTTGTTTCGGGTCACACAATAAAAATACCAAATTAAAATTTAAATTTATTATAAAGTATAATCTATAAATATATTACAAAATCCATAGAAATAAATGTTATAATATATTAATAACGTTAACCTTTTAGAAACTGAATCTAAAACCTTTATGATATAAAATTAAATTATGTGTACTTTACTAAAAGTATATTACTAAAAAATGTTAAATCAAATAATTTAAAGATATAGTACAGTATTCCTGTATTTTTAACCGATTCAAGTCAAATTCTAACATATTGTTGCTTTTGTACTCAAAACTATAACTAAAATTGAAAATAAGAGGTAATGCATGTAAGTTTAATGAAGTATTGGGTTAAAATTGTCAAATACCCAAAAAGATAAGGTACATAAGTGCTAACCTCTTGATTTTCCGTACCATCTTCTCCCTTTTTCTAGTCACGTGTCATCTTCCGCCATTGTTGGCCTGGAAAATAAAATAGATCGATCAACATTTCTTCATTCTTCACTTAGCAAACAAACCAGGTAAGGGGTGCGGTCAGAATTTTCCAAGGGGTGCGGTCGAAATTTTCTAAGGGGTGCGGTCGGGATTTTTCGTGAAAAATAACACTAAATTTTTTTTTTTCAAGGGGTGCGGCCGCCCACCCACGGGCTAAAGTAGGTCCGCCCCTGCAAGAGAACTAACTTTCTGCTTCATCGTCCTACTATCCCTATATTACAACTTTTTGATAGATACTTGTACTCAATTTATAGAAAATTATTAACAATTAGAGTAAGAAAAGGATAGAGGGATTTATGTTGTGTGAGTGTGCAAATCACGTTCCAGTTATGTGCGATGAAGCAGGACCCATAATTAACCTTACAACTGCAATTAAAGTTGCAATAAAAAGAGAACATAAGTGTAATTCACAATTTGGAGCAATATCACATAAAACACATGAAATTGTAATTGCTTTATATACAATGCAACCCATGTTGGGTTAATTAATCACGTTTGTTCACGGGTCAGTGGGTCGGATCTGAACCGGGTCAGCAGGTTAATAAGTCAAACGTATTTGAGAGATTGCTCGTTAATCAAAAATTGTTCTAGGATTGACCGAGTAAGCGGGAAGTGGAGTACTTGGTGATAATACACTACAAGAAAACGGGGCAATAGGGATGACAGATGTCGCTGCTAAAGACATCGCCGCTAAAGGTTGGCCGGTATTGCCTCACACGTCGCCGCTATTGGTACATGTTGCCGCTAAAGGGTTGACTCACATTTTGTTATTAACTAGTTTTTGTCCCGCCCGCGTAGCGGGGCACTAAGCTGTTCGTGTTTCGATTATTTGTACATACTACTTATAACACGATCTAAAAAAAATTACATTGAGTCAACCAATTAAAACAAAACACTACCATACTTTTGCTAAAAAAAATTAAACGATGGAAATACTAAAATTTTAAACTGTGGGCAAAATTGTAACTTTTCTGGATAAATGAGTGTGTGTGAGACAGCCGTCTGACACGAATAAAAATTACATTGATTTAACCAATTAAAAGAAAACACTATCATAGTTTTGTCAAAAAAAAAAAAAAACTAAAATGATAACATGATTGTAATTTTACAATGGGGCAAAATCGTAATTCGACAATAAAGAAAACTATGACAAAACGGTAAATTTGAATTGAAGGCAAAATTGTAATTTGGCTGAAAGAAAAAAACAACATAATGGTAAAACTGTAAATTTAAAGAGGGTAAAATCATAATTTAGCTGAAACAAGGAAAAATACCTATACCTGAAAAAAGAAAAAAAAAAAAAAAAAAAAAAAAACCAAATGAATGCCAATAGCCGCCAACCTCCACCAATAGTAAAGGGGAACTATTCCCACTAGGTAATTTGTAGATATAGGTAATTTAAAGTCCCAGTTCACGTATTTTTTTTTTTGCCAAGCTCCAAAAGTGTGTGTTTTGAGTGTGTGTATACTGTATAACCAGGGCTGAACCAACAGCCCATCACCACCACTAGTGCCACAACCCTTCCTCACTCAATGGCCAAACGCACCTGCTGCTCCGACCCGTCAACCGCCGTATCTCCGCCACCTATCTTGCCGGAATCTCAAACCGATCGTTTCAACGACGACTTTTTACTCGAATCCTTCTTACACGTCTCCGATTTCGACTCAGGGCATGTTTGGCTAAGCTTTTTGAAACAACTTATTGACTTATTGGCTTTTCGAAAAATCATAAGCTCCAAAATGATGTTTGGCAATGAGGGTGTATGTGAGGGGAAAAAGCTAATAAGTCAATAAGTCACTCCATCCTGACTTTTCCAAAAAGCCAATAAGTTAATAAGTTGTTTCAAAAAACTTAGCCAAACATGCCCTCAATCAACACCTCTTTCGGTACGTTGATTGAATCTAGGTCTTCTGATTCCGATAAACATGATTTGATTCAACGCGCCCTTCACATCGGTTCGATTCTTCTGGAAGCCGGAAAACGGTCCGATCGGAAACGTTCTCTGTTTCATAACGCTGTTGTTTGGCCTCTTCCTCCTGACCTAACGATTAAGGTATTTTGAAGTTTGTATGTGTTGTGATTTGATTGATTGAGTGTTTTGGTTTTGGATTTGATCGGAAACGTTCTCTGGTCGTCATTTATGGTTTGCATTTTCGGTCGTTATTTATGATTTTTTTATTTTTTTTATTTTTTGTAATTTTTTTGATTTTTTGATTTATTTATTTTTTTAGCCTATTATGCCCAAATCCATATTAACAAAAACCCATTTTGACCTAAACCCATCCTAACCCATTTCTTAATAAACCATCCTAACTCATACCCATCCTAATCCATTACCTGCCAAATCAGTGGCGGAGCTTGACTTTAACATCAGGGGTATCCCAAAAAAAAAATTACGGTGTATTCATATAAAATCCTTTATAGGGGTATCCTCGTATTTTTTAGGGGTATCTTTTATATAAAATCGAAAAAAAACAAAAAATTAACACTGCGAAACACTGCGAACACGACTTTGAGCCGTAGCCCGTGCTACGGCTGGTTCTATGCTGTCTCCGCCCCTGTGCCAAATCCACCCATTTTGCCACCCCTAGATGAAACATGATTACATGAACTGCAAAAACATGCACACGCACATATAGTTAGTTATGCATCAACCATCAAATTTCCAATCATTTCCTGCATATGATAATAGTAGATCTTTTTGGAACAAAAACCTTGCAGAAGCTTCCTTGATGAAAATTGATCGAATTGCAGATTTTCTTCATAACTCATAAGTTTTTTACCTTGCAAGTTGTTCAAAGCCAAAATTTGTTGGAACTTCTTTGCACTTCAAGTATTTTGGGCATCCAATAACCCCAGTTTTCAAGTCATCGGCCTTCAACAAGTTAAAGAAGTCCCTACTTTTTTTTTTTTTAACATCTCGGTCAGGGCTATACATGACCAAAGCTTGGTCGAAATGGGATTCAAACCTGAGCACTCCCGAACAGGAACCCACAAGGTGATAAACCTTCCCACATCATTGGCAAAAGAAGTCACTACTATCTTTCAGAAAAGAAATATATATGATGAAGATATTACTCTTTTTAAGCACAGAACATAACAGGCTTAAAGTTAGGCAACATCTGAGTTTGAGTCCTAAAACCAAAAAGACAAAAAAAATTATATAATTAGTTTTTGAAAATTATATAATTACTCTATATAACTATTTTACTTTAGTAACTATACAATTTTCTTTTCCTTTCTTTTTAACAGCTAAAAAACATGTTTGAGTTTCATTCACTTGCTTTCTATATCTGTATAGGATACGATTAGAACTATTTACTGAAAAAGTACACAATGTGGTTTTTTCTTTTTAAAAATAAATAAAGTTATGAGGTTAGGATCCATCATTTCTTTTTTTTCTTAATACATAAAACATAAAACTGTGTTATAGACATGAGATATCAGATAGTTAAACGAGTTGTATTCATATTTAATACTTGTGCTATACGCGTCGTCAGAGACCTGCTAAACCCGATAAGATATGATTTGCCTACGTTTAACACATTAAAATCCAGTTTAGCACGTCAAAATATATTTGTATTTGATCCTTAGGTTACACGGTATGGGGCGTGATTGCCCTCCACCTCAACAACTTTTCTATCAATAGCACCTCCACACCACATGCGCTATTGTGAGAGCACTATTGAGTGGTCACCAACACAATAACAAGGGATAACTGACTTAATGTGGAGCCAAATGATTTTTTAATTAATAAAATAAGGCGCTATTGGTGGATGGGGTGCTTTATCGCATTTCTTGTTAGTTATTGGGAGGGCAGTATTGATGGGTGTTGGATGAGGGGGCGATACGTGGCACTGAGTTGGCACTGAGGGCTAGAATGTGACAACCCGAACTTTCGAGGTCAGTATCTCTTTGTCACGTGATCCTGTTTCTTGTATTTCTCTTTCACATTCCGCACGATGATAAAAATAAACAAACACTTGTGACATAATATAATTAGTAAATATTTAATATGCTCGGGTATGTGTTTTTAAGTGGGCCAAACTTGTGACAATATTAGGATTTGGCAGCCGCCCCCCTTGGTTCACATAAAATCTCGGTAGTTAATTAATTGGGCTTGAGCCCACTTCGGTCTACTAGATTAACCGACCCCAAGATTTGCTACTATTAATATTATGTATACGTAACTTAATGATGGATTAACACAAAAGCTTAACAAACAAACCCTAGTGCTTTCTTGAAGTCGACAAAACCCCCTCCCCTGCGAAACATTCATAACAGGTATGTGTTTATAGCTTTATGTTGATTAGCTGGGATGATTACTTGTTTTACTTGCATAGGATGATTACTTGTTTCATGATAGAGTCACAATAATGATGATATAAATGGCGTGTATGAATTATAATGCTGTAAATTAATTGATGATTAAGGAAAATTAAAACACTTAATGAAACAAACAGTATATGAACGAATTGAGAGGTGAGTATGACCGAGTTGTTTAATCTGTGTGATCAAGATATTATTTGTGATTATGAAAATCAATTGTATGCGGTTTGATTTATTTATTAATCTGATATTATGTTAAGGATAGTTAACATATAAGATGGTAATAATATTCACATAATAATAGGTTGTTGAGGTTAAGAATGATTGCAGAAGTATAGAGATTAGGATTGCATGTGATTTAGTTAATGATTGTCTGATCCATGCCATGTGAGTCCATGTGTTTTACTCGGTCCAATCAGGTGTAATATAGCAACAGTTTTGGCGGCCCATGAAGTTAACATGAATTGATTTAAATACCAAGATGTAAAACAACAAACCCACTCACAATACCATCGGTCCAATCAGTTAAAGACAAGTTGAGTAGTCCATGTGAAGATTTCAGAATGCAATGATGATATTAAATAAATAAACGGAATTGTGTGGATGTTAATTTAGTCTGAAACACTTGGTGGGTAATTGTTGGGCCGATGATTAAGTGAGTGGGCTGCACATATAAATAAAAGGGGCGGGTTAAGTGTTTTGGATGGGCTTTATGTGGGATTAATCATGGGTCGCAGAGTCATGTCGGGTCTTATGTGATTTCGATACAAGATTTTGGTAACCAGAGTGATTATTAAGTGTTGTGATTTATTATTGTTACTTGCATGATGATATACTGGTTTGTATTAATACATATAACCCGAATGCTCGTTATAACTTGTATGATAAATGTGTGCCATACTTGCCTATCACATGTGGAAAATATATGACGAATAAGTGAATTCTATGTAAACGAAACTGATTATCATTGGAACCATATTAGGGTTTGGGGTGTCCAACGATAATACAACTAAGTCTAACCGAGCAAACCAAGGTGAGTTCACACACTTTCTAAGGCATGGGATTCCCGAGGGTTGGGAATGGGTAAAGGATTTTGAAGAAACACTAACTAAATGGTCGGAACCGAGATAGTTAGGGGGTTTGAATCCGCATAAAAGGGTTAGCTCTCTCTCGGTTGATTCAGTTGCAGCTGAACTTCTTCTCCGGTGATTCTGCAAAAAAGAACACCGTTAGTCTCGCCAAGGGGAGAAGAAGGTTCTCTCCTTGACCCGACTCCGGTGTGAGAATAAGTATTGGTAATGGAGAAGAGAAAGTATTTGATAAGTGAGTGTGATCTGAGTTTATACCTGAACCATTCTCATATTTATAACCGAGAGTTTTTAGGAGGGAAAACCTGTTATTGAAAAGATGACGGAAGATGCTAACGCCGTAGCGGTTATATTTTCTTCCGTTAAGTTCTTTGATCCTTCGTTAAGTTGTCTCGATCCGATGTGAAAGCACACGGATCGTGGTTTGATCAATGGCTGGGGGATTGCCACGTGGAAAGTGATTAAGTGGAGATTACTCTCCAATTGCATGCCTTCGTTGTGATTCCAGGGTTGCTTGTGGTGATGACACGTGTCCAGACGGTTATAACCGTCTGGATGGTGCACGATCGTATTTCCCTTCTAGAAGACTACTGCTGTAATCTGGTGTGACACTTTGCTGTGTGGACACAGATGAATAAATCCCAAGTCTGGGTAAAATAATACCTAAGTCTGGATATTTAGGCGGAGGTATTGGTCAAAGGATTTTGATCCTTTGTTAAATGGGAGAAGGCGCAAGGATTTATGTTTCCCTTTGGGCGCGCGACTATAAATTACTGATTGCTTTCTTCCTTTTGTAGGACCAATGCGCAGCCGCGCAAGGTCAAAAGGCTAAAAAAGGTTGGTTTGTGGTATGGTCTCAAATCCTTTTTATGAGGTTTTTGGGACCTTACCCCTTCAAGTCCCCCCAGTCTAGTGTTGTACTTATGCAAATAAGTGGAGCACTGGACTTATGAGAGAGAAATGTTTTTGGGCGCGAAAAGATAAGAAAGCTTCTATGAGAAGATTTGAATTTGCTGAGTTTTGTAAAGATTTTTTGTAAAAAACCTTTGACTTTATTGCAGTAAATTGATTTTGACAATCTGTCATTGTCAGTTGTTTTTTACTATCCGTGTTGTACACGCGCGCGTGTAAACGCGTGTATGTTCTGACATCTTTTTTTTCTGTTGCTTGGGGAACTGTGATACCCGGAACAGTGCTGTGACGGTTACCGATGCTATTTATTGCGATGGGTATATAATCGTTTGGGTAACCTCTTCTGTGCAATCATTGCTTTGTTTGAAAACTTACCCCATTCCTTGTTCTTAAGAAAATTTTTCGTCATCCTTTTGCTTATGTCAACCGGAGAATGTCAAGAGGATCTTGTTGAAGATATGTCGACTAATCTTCCACCATTGAAGTGGCCTAGGGCGTCGTTTGAGGGTTTGATTCAGAATCTTAAATTTCCGGAGAACTGGGGTGCCTTGTATCCCGAAGATGGGCAAACGGCAGCAGATGCTCCGGCCGGGTATATTACCCTCTTTTGGGATTTTTTCTGTGACGGTAACTTTCGCTTGCCTGTTACCAGGTTTTTTCTTGAAATTCTTGGATTCTATAATCTGCACATCTCCCAACTTCACCCTATTGGTATGGTTATGGTTCGACATTTCGAATTTGTATGTCGGACGATGCATGTGGAGCCAACCGTTCCCCGATTTAGGGTTTTTTATCAGATGCACTGTACCCAAGGGTTTTACTCATTCGTTCAGAGGGCTTCTGCAAAGAAGATTCTTCATCAGCCCCCAAAGTCTTTTCATGATTGGAAACAGAAATTCTTTTTTATCAAGGCTGGAGTGATTCCGGTGAAGATGGTTTTAAGAGGAAAAGATGACATTCCGATTGAATCGCTTCAGACTCCTGTTGATGAGAACTGGTACCAAGATCTGAAAGATGTGCCTAATATTGCGTTGCCGGAGAAGGCTCTTGTCGGAGCCGGCATGAGTTTGAACTGGAAGATGGAACGTGATGATAAGCCTGTGTATACAGAGGATGGTCATAGTAAGTTTGGGGCTTTTTCACTGTTTTTTTTTTTTGACCTGTTTTCTGTTGGAATGTAGTTGTCTCTTTGTATGTTGTTGCCTTCAAAAGGGAAGGTGGAAGAATGGGTACCATCAAAAAGAAGCCTGAAGAGGAGCTTTGGTACCATCGTATTGTGAAGAATTTTGTGCTTCCGCGGGATGCGGACCTATCTGTTCAACCGGCAGCTGGTGCTGGTGAGTTTATATCCGTTTTTCCTTTCTTTGTTGCTTTGAGTAATTTTTCTGTCTTGCGCTTTTCGTAGGTGAGTTGTTGAATTTGGGCGTAGGCCCTGAAAAGAAAAAACGCGCAACTACATCCACTTCCGCGCCGAAGAGAAGTGAGACTATTAAGACTCAACCTTTGAAGGCGAAAAATGTTGGAGAGAAGAAAGGTACGCGCCGTTCTTCTGTCTCCAGGTGTGATTATGTGGTGGTTTCTAACTCTTTGGAGGGTCTTACTCCTGTAGTGACTATGCGGGAACCGAAGCCGGAACCGAAGGATTCTGCTGATATTCCTCCTTCTAACCCGAATGAGCCTATTGATCTGGATTCCAGTCCCGAACATTTGGTTCACAGGAAGGCTGGTAAAAGAAAACAAGCTGATGCTGATGCGGAGGGTCAGCCTCCCAAGAAAGTGCAGAGGAAGAAAATTACCAGAAAAGGAAACCTTGATGCTTTTGTTTCAGAATCTGTTCCTGGTAAGTATTGCTTTTCTTTGTTTTCTTTGAGCGGATTGGATTTTTACAGACTTTTATTTGTCCAGAAGTTCCTGTTTCCCATGTTCCTGCAGCAGTATCATCTGTGGTTGATAAAGAACTTCCCCCTTCCCCGCCGCGCGCTGCCGTTGCAGACCCGTTAGAATCTTCAGAGATAGCTGGGGAAGGTGTTGAGAAAACTATTGAGGCTGAGGAGCCTGTTGGTGCTAATACAGAGACTGAACAGATTGTTGAACCGGGTGTGGTAAATGATGCTGATAATCCACCGACACCGGAAAAGGAGACTGCTGAAAAAACTCAATCTTCTCCCCCTAGACCTTCTGAAACTATACCTGAGTATACTGAGAAGGCCGCCACTGAGGAGGCAGGTTCATCTGCTGGTGTTGAGAAGCAATCTCCAATTCGCCTAGAAGAAACTCTGGGAGAATATTATTACCAGACTTATACGGAGAAAGATGCTCCTGATCCTCATGCCCCTGTTTGGAATGTGAAAAAAGGTGATACCTTCTCGGATTGGCGTGTATGCCAGGATTGGTTGCAGGGGATACTTCCGCCTGGTGAGATTAAGTTTCAGGAAAATCAGCCTTATGAGCAGACCTACCAGTCTTATCTTGCAGAAACTGCTTCTCATGTTTCCACTACTCACCGTATAGTGCGTGAGTGGTACAGTATGCATAAGGAGCGAGCATCTTTTATGGCATCGCAAAAGAAGTTTGCTAAAGATGAGAAACATGTGGCTCATTTGAAGGCTAAATTAGAAGCTGAGCAAGCCAAGTTTGAAGCTGAGCGCAAGACTGAGGAATGGTCTGTCGCTGGTTGGAAAAGAAAAGCTGAAGCTGAAGCTGCTCTTCTGTCTGAAGAACGCAAAAATTGGAGGAGAATTTGTGAAAAGGATAATGCTGAGAAAGCAAACCTTCGCAATATTATAAATAACCTCAAGGCTGAAGTTGAAAATCTGAAGAACCAAGATGCGGAGGTAGAAAGATTGAAGAAAGAAAAAGCTGATATGGAAGCTATGTTGGTGGAAGCGCGTTCTCATAGGGAACGAAGCGAGCAACGGGAGGTACAAGCTTTAGCTACTCTTGCCGTTAGAGATAAAGAATTAGAGGAACTTACCGCTTTGGTTTCTGACCAGGAACAATTGAAGAAGGATCTAGAACTTGCGCATGCTGAGAACACTGAAACCTCCCGCCGTTTATCTGAGGTTGAAGATAAACTGGAGAATTCAGAAATGGCGCGAGTTTCAGCGGAAAGCGAGCTTGAACCTTTAAAGAATGATATGGCCTGGTTGAAAGATCGCGGGATCGCTGGTGTAAGTTCCTTTCTTTTTTTTTTGTTCATATATGCTTTTTTGATGCTTTATCCTTGCTTGATTGCATAGGTTTCTGAATCTGTATTAAACGCTGAAGAACTGGATAAAACTATTGCTAATTTGATGGTTGCTGCGCGACGAGATGGTTACGCGCAAGGTTATGCAGAATGTTCTCAACACGTGAATAGCGCTTTAAAGGTTAACTGGGATGATAGCAAGTCTGCTACCTTTGGCGTTAATACTGCCAGCACGCTTGCTTCTATGAAGGCAGAGTTTAATAACTTGCAACTTCCAGTGATGGAGTTGATAAATGTGGCGCTGCAATCGGATGATCACGTTGCGCAACTTAAAGAAATCTTTCCGGATGGGGGTGAAGATTTAGAGTAGGATGAAATTGTATTGAACAACAAAATTTTCTTTTTTTGTAGGATGTTGATCCTTGTTTTGACGGTGCGCTGTTGCGTAAGGATTTTAAACACTGCTGTGTCTAAACTCTTTAGGACGTATTTGTACGCTAAAAATAGTATGTTTCTATTTGTTTTGTTAAATGTCTTTACAATATTTTGCATGAGGACAATTACTTTTGCTTTGAGTAAGGCGAATAAGGTTGGTATGAAGCTCATGTGTGAGTTTATGGTCGTTTGTGACGTGATCACTGACCGCGCATGGAGCTTTGTGATATACTACCATAATGTTTTTGCACTTACTAAAAAGAAATTGCATGCACTTTGTAAACACAAAAATAATAGAAACTTTGTAATTTTATTCATGGATAATGCTCAGAGGCGTTACAAAGTTTTTTGGATAATTAAATGGAACTTAACTTACTCCCTGATAGTTCCGCCGCTTTTGATAAGTCATGTCTTTTCTGCGGAAAACTTATAGAGTCCTTTTAAGTTTTAGCCCGTTTGCTTGAGCTTTCTTCTCCCCGGGTAATCTGCTTAATCTCCTTGCGCATGTTCTGGAGTAAATGCGTAAGTTCTCCATTTTTGAGGGCCTTTTCTATTTCCGTGCGCAGAGATATGCAGTTGTTCGTGGTATGCCCATTATCCTTATGATATTCGCAGTACTGCGTCGGGTCTTGACCACGTTTACTCTTCATCGGAATCGGAGGTTTGAATTGGTGATCCTCAGTACTTAGTACCTCCGCCGGGGTTTTTGTTAGGGGAGTCCACTGCCTCTCCCTATTTTCGTGTTTGTTCTCTCTTTGTGCAGAGAACTTGTTGGTTGTTGTGCGGGCATCTTCAGAGGATCGACTTCCTGATGCCTCGCGCCATGACTTTTTGTACCTTCTTTCACCAGTTGCGCTTAAGTCTGCGGGCCTGTTTTGTGGTGGTGGTGGCCTGTTTGTAGTAAGGTTTTTCTCGGTCTGCGCATAAACTTTGGCCGCCGCCATTATCTTTTCCCAACTCGTGGGGAGGCCCTCTGTTCCCGATAACACCTTGACCATGTCGTCACACCTAACCGCGTACTTAAACTGAGCACGGATTAGTTGTTCGTTAACACCTCCAATCTCTAACACTTCTTTATTGTATCTGGTGATAAAATCCTCCAGATTCTCGTCATCGCGACGCCAGATGTTCATGACGTCGGATGTATCGCGTATTGATCGCCTTTGTTGGCTGAAGTGTGTTAAAAACTTCCTACGCAGATCTTTCCATGACTCAATCTGTCCCGTTGGTAGGTTATCAAACCAGATTCGCGCTGGGCCGGTTAGTGTTTGCACAAACAAGTGACACCATAGCGGAAGAGTCCAACCGCCAACCAACCCTGCGCTGGTGAATACTCTTAGATGATCATCAGGGTCAGTTAACCCATTGAATTTCCCAACGTTAGATGGTAATTTGGCCCTTTCCAATGGAGCCAGAGCTATCTCCAATATGAACTTCGAGTTTTCCGCCGCTTCAGCCGGGCGATAAACTAAGTCATAGTTATGCTCGGCCTCGGGGTTATAAACCGCTCGAGGCCTGCATTTGTTATAGTTTGGCTGTAGTCTGTTGAATACGCTGGTGTTTGCACTCAAACGATATGTTTGATCGGATTCATTAGTATGAGTGTCCCGTTGGGAACCCAACCTGTCATGAACCGATTGTTTTCGACGAGGGTGTGGTTCATCATGGTGTTGTCTCCGGTAACTGCCTGTATCATCATAAGTTGATTCTTCTCGCTGAGAGGCATGAGCTCTTGACCCCGGCCTCCGGGATTGGGTCACGGGAGCAGTTTGAGCACACAATTGTGTGTATACTGCGTTTAATGCCCCTTGGGACCGGACATACCATGATATCGGAGTTTCTCCTGGTGGCAAGATTGATTGTGTAGGATTTGCTGGTAACATTCCTGGAGTGACGGGATCATTTGCTCGATTAGATTGAACCTCGTTATCGTCCGAGGCCTCTTCTACGATCCCTTCTACTGGTAAATTGTTTCCGACGTTTGGTCGAGGACCAGGTTGCCGGTGAGATGACGAATTCTCTGCCATGTGCAAAAACAGAAAACGGAATGAACTGAATAGAAACGAGATAGAAACTAGAAAAACTGAGAAAATGGTGGGCGCCAATGAAGAAACACTAACTAAATGGTCGGAACCGAGATAGTTAGGGGGTTTGAATCCGCATAAAAGGGTTAGCTCTCTCTCGGTTGATTCAGTTGCAGCTGAACTTCTTCTCCGGTGATTCTGCAAAAAAGAACACCGTTAGTCTCGCCAAGGGGAGAAGAAGGTTCTCTCCTTGACCCGACTCCGGTGTGAGAATAAGTATTGGTAATGGAGAAGAGAAAGTATTTGATAAGTGAGTGTGATCTGAGTTTATACCTGAACCATTCTCATATTTATAACCGAGAGTTTTTAGGAGGGAAAACCTGTTATTGAAAAGATGACGGAAGATGCTAACGCCGTAGCGGTTATATTTTCTTCCGTTAAGTTCTTTGATCCTTCGTTAAGTTGTCTCGATCCGATGTGAAAGCACACGGATCGTGGTTTGATCAATGGCTGGGGGATTGCCACGTGGAAAGTGATTAAGTGGAGATTACTCTCCAATTGCATGCCTTCGTTGTGATTCCAGGGTTGCTTGTGGTGATGACACGTGTCCAGACGGTTATAACCGTCTGGATGGTGCACGATCGTATTTCCCTTCTAGAAGACTACTGCTGTAATCTGGTGTGACACTTTGCTGTGTGGACACAGATGAATAAATCCCAAGTCTGGGTAAAATAATACCTAAGTCTGGATATTTAGGCGGAGGTATTGGTCAAAGGATTTTGATCCTTTGTTAAATGGGAGAAGGCGCAAGGATTTATGTTTCCCTTTGGGCGCGCGACTATAAATTACTGATTGCTTTCTTCCTTTTGTAGGACCAATGCGCAGCCGCGCAAGGTCAAAAGGCTAAAAAAGGTTGGTTTGTGGTATGGTCTCAAATCCTTTTTATGAGGTTTTTGGGACCTTACCCCTTCAGATTTAAAGTGAAACTGTGTGATATCCTGGTTTGGAACACGTACACACCCCCTGTATTGAAGGGTGACAACATGTGATAAAGAATTGAATTGGAACCTACGTAATCTCCTGGTTTGGGGATTTCGTACACACCCTCTTTATTGAAGGGTGACAACACAGATACTAGACCAAAACTCTCTATCATGAAGTCCTTCCTTTTATATCGACTTAATCGCCGGGCCAATGGCGAGCGGGTCATTAGTTAGATAGCGCTATTTAGGTTTGACAAGCCTCACACCGTGCCGCAGAGGACGGGCGTGAACTAATGGATCTGGGCACTAGTCAATGATGATAGACATTGACGTCAGGGCACCAACTTACTTTAGTCAGTGGTCGATATGGTAAACAGGTCTAGTGGTTCACATGGGGAAGCCCCCCACTGGTTATGGATATGTTTGGGAAACGGGGAAACTGGATAACTTATGGTTTGCAAACGAACTCATTGTTTTTAAAACAACTTATCAATGAACACAACTGTGAACTCGCTCAACTTTGTGGTTGACTCGTTGTTACATGCCTTGCAGGTCGTTAGGTATCTATGGAGCTTGCACGAGCAAGAGGAGTCGTTGTGGAGCATGGACGGTTGTGTGCCATATTACATTTAAACTCATTGAACTTTTATTTTGGTTTTACATTTTATGCTTCCGCTATTTAACTTGAACTTGGTTAACTGGTTTTTAAACACCAATTATATTGTGTGGTTGGAATTTATTTATTTTAAATACATTGTTCAATATGATTGGTGGCTTGATCCTGCTCAGTCACGCCTCCATGCGGTGATACTCCGCTTGTGGATTTTTGGGGTGTGACAGATTGGTATCAGAGCCATTGATTATAGTGAGCTTGGTTTTAAAAAGAGAAATGCTTTTTGACAAAACCAGACTATAACCTGTACAGTGCTCAACGATCCACAACGACGCTTCGCTCCACGTGCAAGGCTCAACACTATAGGTGATATGATTTATGTTTATATTCCCTACTTGTTAGTTACAAAGTACATTGTGCATGGTATGCTTTGGTTAACGTAGGAACTATTGTTAGAAACCCATGTGTGCTTACTCTCTTCTGTCACTCCACACCTACACATTATCACGACACTTTTCTCACCTATGCTCTCTTTATTGTGAAGATCATGAGTGGACGTATCAACCTAACTCAAGCCCAGCTGACGGCTTTAATCAATGAACAGGTTGCTACAGCACTCGCAGCCGCTCAAGCAGGAGGTACAACCTGCTATTGCAACTTACCCTAGGATCTCTAAGATCCTACTTTCGTGAACCAACACTTGTGCTTAACTTTGTCTCTTCTTACTCTCACGACAGGTCAACATGCTCAGCCTCCCGTTTGTACGTTCAAAACATTCATGGATTGCCGACCTAGTACTTTCAGCGGCACTGAAGGAGCTGTAGGCCTCCTCCACTGGTTCGAGAAGCTCGTATCTGTCTTCGAGATGTGTGAATGCCCTGAGGCTCGTAGGGTGAAGTATGCTACTGGTACTCTCGAAGGTGTAGCGCTCACGTGGTGGAACGCTCAGGTTCAAATGCTGGGGTTGGTCACTGCTAATGCCACCCAATGGAATGATTTCAAAGATTTGATCAAAGAGGAATACTGCAATCGTGATGACATCCACAAGCTGGAAGTAGAGTTCTTCAACTTAAAGATGATGGGGTCGGAAATCGAAGCGTATACGAAAAGGTCAAACGAACTGGCTATCCTGTGTCCTACTATGGTAGATCCTCCTATCAAGCGTATCGAGCTGTACCTCAAGGGTTTAATGCCAGAGATCCAGAGTCATGTGAATGCAGCGAACCTCGCCACTATCCAGCAAGTCATTCGTTTGGCTCATCGTCTCACTGATCAGGCAGTCCAACAGAACAGGTTACCTAAATGTATTGGTGCTACTACTACTACATCTGATGCCTCCAACGACAACAAACGCAAATGGGATGGAGTCTCAAGCAAGGGTTCAACATCAGCTCAGTCTCAGTCTCAGCAGCGAAAGACTGATGAATACAAGAGCCCTGGTCAACAATCTTCTGGTAGTCAAGGGCAGAGTGGGTACAAGGGGAACCACCCCAAATGCAATCAATGTGGTTTCCATCATAGCGGGCCGTGTACTAAGGGCACTTGTCAGAGGTGCAACAAACCTGGCCATGCGGCCAAGGATTGCAGGAGTCTCTACCCTGCAAATCAGCGACGACAGAACCAGCAGCAAGCTCCACAAAATCAGCGTCAGCAGCAACAACAACAGCAGGGTAACAACAAAGGATGCTTTCAGTGTGGTGCTGAAGGCCACTTCAAAAGAGACTGCCCCCAGCTGAATTAGAGGCAGAACAACAACAATCAGGGGAACGGAAACAATAATGGGGGAAACAATGATGGCAATGGTGCCAGGGGACGTGCGTTCGTGATTGGGCAGGGTGATGCAAGGAACGATCTCAACGTTGTGATGGGTAAGTTTCTTCTGGATGATTTCTTTGTTACTGTTTTATTTGATTCGGGTGCCGATACTAGTTATGTGTCCCTAAAAGTTAGTCAAATGCTTAAACGTACCCCAACACTTTTGGACACCAAGCACATGGTAGAACTAGCAAACGGTAAAAGTCTTGAAGCCACACACATAGTTAAGGGTTGTAATCTCGTCTTAGCTGGTCAGACTTTCTCTATCGATCTTATCCCCATCGTTCTTGGTAGTTTCGACATCGTTATTGGTATGGATTGGTTATCTCAACATCGAGCAGAGATTCTTTGCAAGGAGAAGATCGTCCGCATTCATCGTTCTGGTGAAGAACCTTTAGTGATTCATGGCGACAAAAGTGGTGCTGTTGTGGGCATCATTTCTATCCTTAAGGCCCAAAAGTGTTTGTGAAAGGGCCACACTACTATCCTAGCCCTCGTTTTTGATGCATCCTCGAAAGAGAAGAAGATAGAAGATATTCCCATCGTACGTGACTTTCCTGAGGAATTACCTGGCCTCCCGCCTCATCGACAAGTCGAGTTCCAAATCGAGCTAGCTCCTGGAGCAGCAGCGCCAATAGCTCGTGCACCTTATCGTCTGGCTCCATCAGAACTTGAAGAACTGTCCACGCAACTACAAGAGCTCTTGGACAAGGGTTGTATTCGTCCTAGCTCTTCGCCTTGGGGAGCCCCAGTATTATTTGTGAAGAAGAAAGACGGTTCCTTCAGAATGTGTATCGACTACCGCGAACTCAACAAGGTGACCATGAAGAATCGTTATCCTCTCCCATGTATTGATGACTTATTCGATCAGCTGCAAGGGTCGAGCTTCTACTCAAAGATTGATCTGAGATCAGGCTACCATCAACTGAGAGTCCGAGGCGAGGATATCTCTAAGACAGCATTCAGAACTCGTTACAGGCATTACGAGTTCCTGGTCATGCCTTTCGGATTAACAAACGCACCTACGATCTTCATGGATCTTATGAACAGAGTGTGCAAGCCCTACCTGGATAAGTTCGTTATTGTATTCATCGACGATATCCTGATCTATTCCAAGAGTCAGGAAGAGCACGAGCATCACCTGCGACTTATTTTGGAACTTCTTCGAGCAGAGCAGCTTTATGCTAAGTTTTCAAAATGAGACTTTTGGCTTCGTGAAGTCCACTTTCTAGGCCACGTGGTAAACAAGGATGGGATTCATGTTGATCCATCCAAGGTAGACTCGATCAAGAACTGGCCTGCACCTCGTACACCAACAGAAATCCGCCAATTCTTGGGTTTGGCGGGCTACTACAGAAGGTTCATCAAGGATTTCTCCAAGATTGCGCAACCTCTCACCTCACTAACTCAGAAGGGTGTCACCTATCGTTGGGGTGATGCACAGGAATCTGCGTTTTAGCACTTAAAAGATAGACTTTGTAGCGCACCAATTCTCTCATTGCCTGAAGGCACAGACGATTTTGTGGTTTATTGCGACACGTCCATCCAAGGACTTGGTTGCGTGTTGATGCAACGTGACATGGTCATTGCTTATGCATAGCGGCAACTCAAGGTTCACGAAAAGAACTACACTACACACGATCTGGAGCTGGGAGCTGTTGTTTTCGCACTTAAGATATGGATACATTACCTGTACGGTACCAAATGCATCATTTACACCGATCACAGGAGTCTCGAACATATCTTCAAGCAGAAGGAGTTAAACATGCAACAACGTCGGTGGGTCAAACTTCTGAATGATTACGAATGCGCAATCAAGTACCATCCGGGCAAAGCCAATGTTGTGGCCGACGCTCTCAGTCAAAAGGAGACTACACCTAAGCGAGTTCGCGCGTTACAACTTACCATCCAATCTAGCCTTCCTACTCAGATACGAGAAGCTCAGGTTGAAGCATTGAAAGCAGAGAATATCAGGGCCGAGTCTCTACGGGGATCAAGGAAACGATTAGAACAAAAAGAAGACGGCGCTTACTATGTAACGGGGCGCATTTGGGTCCCACTTTATGGAAACTTACGCGAGCTTGTGATGGATGAAGCACATAAGTCTCGCTACTCAGTACATCCTGGATCGGATAAGATGTACCACGACATAAAGACTACCTATTGGTGGCCTAGCATGAAAGCTCACATAGCAACTTACGTTAGCAAATGTTTGACTTGTGCGAGAGTCAAGACTGAATATCAGAAACCATCAGGCCTACTCCAACAACCAGAGATCCCGAAATGGAAATGGGAGCAAATTTCCATGGATTTCGTTACTGGCCTGCCTAGATCTCAACGCGGAAATGACACTATTTGGGTGATGGTGGATCGTTTGACTAAGTCCGCACACTTTTTGGCTATCAAAGAAATAGACAAGTTTTCTACTTTAGTAGACGTTTACTTAAAGGAAGTGGTTTCGAGGCACGGGGTGCCAACCTCCGTTATTTCCGATCGTGATGCACGTTTTACCTCTGAATTGTGGCAAGCAATGCACAAGTCCTTTGGCTCACGTTTAGACATGAGCACCGCTTATCATCCACAAACGGATGGGCAGTCTGAGCGCACCATCCAAACCCTTGAAGACATGCTTCGAGCATGTGTAATCAATTTTGGCAATGGTTGGGAAAAACACCTCCTTTTGGTTGAGTTTTCGTATAATAACAGCTACCACACCAGCATTCAGGCCGCTCCGTTTGAGGCATTGTACGGACGTAAATGCCGATCACCTCTTTGCTGGGCAGAAGTTGGTGACAACCAAATCACTGGCCCAGAACTTGTAGTAGATACAACAGAGAAGATTGCCCAGATACGACAACGAATGGCGGCAGCTCGTGACCGTTAGAAAAGCTACGCTGACAAGCGCAGGAAACCACTCGAGTTCCAGGTTGGGGATCGAGTGTTACTTAAAGTCTCACCTTGGAAAGGTGTGGTTCGTTTTGGTAAACGAGGCAAACTCAATCCGCGTTATGTCGGACCGTTCGAAATCATTGAGAAAATTGGTAAAGTCGCTTACAAGTTGAATCTACCTAAAGAACTCAGTGGAGTTCACAACGTATTCCACGTGTCAAATCTGAAGAAGTGTCTGTCAGATGAGACCCTCATAGTTCCTTTGAAGGAGCTCACAATCGATGATCAGTTGCGATTCGTCGAGGAACCAGTTGAAATCACTGACCGAGATGTTAAGGTCCTCAAGCACACCAGAATACCTCTTGTTCGAGTTCGTTGGAACTCCCATCGTGGCCTAGAGCTCACCTGGGAACGAGAAGACCAAATGAAACTCAAGTATCCCCAGTTGTTCAAGAAGAGTACAACCACTACTAAGGCTGAAGCTACTGCGGAATTTCGGGACGGAATTCCAAACCAACGGGGGGATGATATGACACCCTAGGAAAATCAGGAAACCATGCAATCTAACTAGCTCCCTAAGTAACTACGTGCTAAATTTCGGGACGAAATTTCTTTCAAGTTGGGGATGATGTGACAACCCGAACTTTCGAGGTCAGTATCTCTTTGTCACGTGATCCTGTTTCTTGTATTTCTCTTTCACATTCCGCACGATGATAAAAATAAACAAACACTTGTGACGATAATATAATTAGTAAATATTTAATATGCTCGGGTATGTGTTTTTAAGTGGGCCAAACTTGTGACAATATTAGGATTTGGCAGCCGCCCCCCTTGGTTCACATAAAATCTCGGTAGTTAATTAATTGGGCTTGAGCCCACTTCGGTCTACTAGATTAACCGACCCCAAGATTTGCTACTATTAATATTATGTATACGTAACTTAATGATGGATTAACACAAAAGCTTAACAAACAAACCCTAGTCCTTTCTTGAAGTCGACAAAACCCCCTCCCCTGCGAAACATTCATAACAGGTATGTGTTTATAGCTTTATGTTGATTAGCTGGGTGACGTGATATCGCGGTCACAATCAAATTTAATCCAATTACTACTAAATAGATAGCGGTAAGTGGGTATCGAACTCAGGGAGTTTGTGGAATGTGTGTTATTTGAAGATTTATCTAAGTTACCTAAAATTAAACTAATTGCAAGAAAAGTAAAATTCAAGAGTTTATGTGAGTGAATTGGTTTTAGACTAAATTAAACTAATTAAATTGAAAGAGAAAAGATTTGGTTGTAAACAAATTAGAAACAAGTAACCATCTTTAGTTTCCGGTTTGCTATGACATTTATGTTAACATTCCACTAGAAAGAACTACATAGACATAGTTCATATGTGATCAATTGCAGTGATGAAAAGGAACTAAGTACTCAGATTCCTAGAACATGAGGTTGTTACCTGATGATCAATCAACCCTTACCCAAGCCTAACTATACCCATGATATCTCGATTGCCAACGGCACCAAGAACGTATGGTTTCTAATTAGTTCAGCACAAGAATTAACAATTTACTAACAACTAATCACATACCACAACAAGCAATTCAATAAAGAAAAGATTGTTATTCTAGAAATATGGAAATAAACATAAATGTCTTGCAAACCTTCCACCAAGATAGTCACAAAATACTTAGCCACTCATGGCTTGAACAAACATTGTCAAACAAGTTTTGATCTTCAAAAACAATTCAAACATCCAAAAACTAATGATCCAAGATTGTTTCAAGCCCCAAAAATTCTCCAAGTTGCTCCAAAATTCGTGTACAAACCAGTAGTAACCGAAAACCAATGATAAGTCTCCATAAATCCCCTCAAAATGGTCATTAAATGCGTGAGTTACATGAAAACATCAGTCGGAGCCGTAACCTACGGCTCCTAGCCGTAGGTTACGCCAAGCAGTGAGTCTTACGGCCAGGAGCTCCTGTCTTACGGCTGGCAATGTTGAAAACTTGTTTTCAGCATAACTTTTTCGTTTCAACTCCGTTTTCTTCACCGTTTTCGCCTACGTTCTCGTAATTTCGTCCTCTATCATGCTATCCTCTTAATTCTTCAATTCCAAAAATTGATTTTTTTTATTGATGCTCCAAATTCTTTCCCTTTTATGCTCCATTTGCACCTGCACGTCCAAACAACTAGTAGTTACCAAGTTCAAACAATTAAACGTGTAAAGCATGGGATTTTAATCTTTTTAAGGCACTTAAGGGTTGTCCTACGGACCACCCGTGACATCCCCACACTTACTCGTTGCTTGTCCCAAGCAACTCAATCAAACACTATTTCATAACCAAAGCGATCAATCATGCAAACCAAGCTAAACAAGTCGTCCTTCTACTAACTTTCAATCATACCACAAGACACACCCTTCACAAAAATCTCTCGGTAACAAGAATTATTAGCATAATGCTAAACCACTCAATGCGTGTGTGTGTGTGTGTGTGCGACAATAAGCTTGTATACAAATCAAGTCTCCTCCTAACAAATATCTAGCATGCTTTTGAATCAAAGGAACTTACGGGTTGTAACGAGGCTAGGTGTAAAGGTAGGAAATAGTGGGAATGTGAAAGTAGCTCATTGATTCGACCCGGTTTTTATTTCTACTACTAAACAAAGCAAACAACAACTAAATACACAGCTTCTTCAACATCTTAACTACTATTGCAACTAAATACTTCTTTTTGTATCTTTCTCTTTTTTTTTTCTTTTTTTTTTCATCATTTTTTTTTTCATTTTTTTTTCATAACACATCAAACTCAACAATATATACAAGAACATCAATACTACATACTAAATCTCCTAAACCGGGTCATCTCAATAGGTAAAATTTTGTAGGAAGTAGGTTTGGGTCACAACCGAATGGTATAAGGCTCAAACATGGCTTTCTAAAGACCAAACCCCCACCCCTCACAATACCAAGCTCATATATGTAACGTATGAGGTCCAACCCACCTATCCCACACTCTCACACTTCTAGACGAGGTTACCTAAAAGCCCCTTATCATTTTCAAAAGCATGCTAACTCTAGGATTTAACAAGAATTCGTACACAAATTCTATTAACACAAAACACACACCGCCACTCAAAACAAAGAACTATCTATAATAATCATATGTGGCTCAAATTCTCACCAAGAAAGGACTAGAAATGGGTATCGGTGTGTCAAGTGTAACAATATCAAGTTTTCAAATTTTGACAATTTTCGCTTGGCTTCACAAAATTTTTTTAAAATTCTCAAAAAAAATTCCCCTCATCCCCACACTTGGGATACATTGTCCCAATGTATGGTTTTGAGGGAAAGATCGCTTTTAACCAACAACATTAGCTTTCGCTAATACTCTCAAATCCCAAATTTCTTTTTGTATTTTTTTTTTATTTCTTTTTTTTTTACAACTAATACCAATATTTTAATACTAAAGAACATAACAAGACTAAGGAAATAGTACATTGACCTGGTGAAGTTTGACACAACAGATGTTGTAGATAATCCGACTTCCTATCATCACCTTCACACAACTCTCCGCACATCTTCCCCACACTTATCTAAAAACACCTTGGGTTGCCTCCCAAGCAGCGCTAAAGTTTAGGTCTTCAGCCCGACCGTACCTGATATGTCTCAAGGTGGTCTCAATGCACATTTACCTTTTTCGTTGCTAATGTAAGCACGGTGTTTGATTCTTCTATTGTGTGTGTGCTTTGTCACGTCCCATCTTTCTTTGCAAAATTCTTTAAATCCACATTTTCCTACCGAATTTCCAACAAATGCTCGGTAGTTTACTCTCCACTTCACTACTTCGTTTTCTGTGTCCAACAAATCCAAACTCTCCCATAAACATAACTTATGAATGAAATCTCCCACATCATGAAGTGCCACCTTCCTAGTTTCTAAACATGCATCCTTAACACTCTTGGTTTCCATAACCACCACAGCCGGAGAG
Source organism: Helianthus tuberosus (assembly GCA_030545235.1). NCBI lineage: Eukaryota > Viridiplantae > Streptophyta > Magnoliopsida > Asterales > Asteraceae > Helianthus > Helianthus tuberosus. The sequence continues at coordinate 18,795 of JARYGA010030141.1, read as the reverse complement.
TTGTAATCAACTTTGATTGGTTCATCAAGTAAAAGGCCCTCAACTTTGCTCTCCATAGGTGGTTCCTCCACAATAATTTCAATTGTATATTCCTCATTTGGCCCTAATAATTCAGTTTCAAGTTCGGGAGGACTCACAACCTTTTTCTTCTACATCACCCATAGGTGTCATTTGTTCAATCTGCACATATATCCAGTGTTGTTTTGCTTGACGTTTTTCCAATATCGACGTCCCTGGCCTCATCTCTTTCACCTCTTTTGGTAACAAATCATATTTCCATTCCAAAAGTTCTACTCGTTCTTCCATTGACAAATGAGGTTTTGTTAATTCTTTTTCAACATGAACCATGTGTCTCTTTCTCATCATCTCGGCAAGACTTTCAGATTTATGTGACTGATAGTGCAAAGTAGGTTGTTGAGTTACACATTCATAACCATACTGATCAAATGTATACTGAGCATGATAATAGTCTTGATCGTACATCTGAGGGCCTTCATATGAAAGTTGGGAATATTCATCATAATAATCACTGTAATCGTACTCCTCTTGGTAACTCATTTCCGGATCAAATGCCAAAGGTGATAGCTTGTGAGAGCTCCTAGTACGCATGCACCTGTCAATACCTGCACACTAACACACCCAGCCTAAACCAGAAAAATAAGAAACTTAAAAAGAAAGAAAATAACACACGTTGCGCACTACTCCCCGGCAACGGCGCCAAAATTTGACGTGATATCGCGGTCACAATCAAATTTAATCCAATTACTACTAAATAGATAGCGGTAAGTGGGTATCGAACTCAGGGAGTTTGTGGAATGTGTGTTATTTGAAGATTTATCTAAGTTACCTAAAATTAAACTAATTGCAAGAAAAGTAAAATTCAAGAGTTTATGTGAGTGAATTGGTTTCAGACTAAATTAAACTAATTAAATTGAAAGAGAAAAGATTTGGTTGTAAACAAATTAGAAACAAGTAACCATCTTTAGTTTCCGGTTTGCTATGACATTTATGTTAACATTCCACTAGAAAGAACTACATAGACATAGTTCATATGTGATCAATTGTAGTGATGAAAGGGAACTAAGTACTCAGATTCCTAGAACGTGAGGTTGTTACCCGATGATCAATCAACCCTTACCCAAGCCTAACTATACCCATGATATCTCGATTGCCAACGGCACCAAGAACGTATGGTTTCTAATTAGTTCAGCACAAGAATTAACAATTTACTAACAACTAATCACATACCATAACAAGCAATTCAATAAAGAAAAGATTGTTATTCTAGAAATATGGAAATAAACATAAATGTCTTGCAAACCTTCCACCAAGATAGTCACAAAATACTTAGCCACTCATGGCTTGAACAAACATTGTCAAACAAGTTTTGATCTTCAAAAACAATTCAAACATCCAAAAACTAATGATCCAAGATTGTTTCAAGCCCCAAAAATTCTCCAAGTTGCTCCAAAATTCGTGTACAAACCAGTAGTAACCGAAAACCAATGATAAGTCTCCATAAATCCCCTCAAAATGGTCATTAAATGCGTGAGTTACATGAAAACATCAGTCGGAGCCGTAACCTACGGCTCCCAGCCGTAGGTTACGCCAAGCAGTGAGTCTTACGGCCAGGAGCTCCTGTCTTACGGCTGGCAATGTTGAAAACTTGTTTTCAGCATAACTTTTTCGTTTCAACTCCGTTTTCTTCACCGTTTTCGCCTACATTCTCGTAATTTCGTCCTCTATCATGCTATCCTCTTAATTCTTCAATTCCAAAAATTGATTTTTTTTTGATGCTCCAAATTCTTTCCCTTTTATGCTCCATTTGCACCTGCACGTCCAAACAACTAGTAGTTACCAAGTTCAAACAATTAAACGTGTAAAGCATGGGATTTTAATCTTTTTAAGGCACTTAAGGGTTGTCCTACGGACCACCCGTCACTGGGATGATTACTTGTTTTACTTGCATAGGATGATTACTTGTTTCATGATAGAGTCACAATAATGATGATATAAATGGTGTGTATGAATTATAATGCTGTAAATTAATTGATGATTAAGGAAAATTAAAACACTTAATGAAACAAACAGTATATGAACGAATTGAGAGGTGAGTATGACCGAGTTGTTTAATCTTTGTGTGATCAAGATATTATTTGTGATTATGAAAATCAATTGTATGGGGTTTGATTTATTTATTAATCTGATCTTAAGTTAAGGATAGTTAACATATAAGATGGTAATAATATTCACATAATAATAGGTTGTTGAGGTTAAGAATGATTGCAGAAGTATAGAGATTAGGATTGCATGTGATTTAGTTAATGATTGTCTGATCCATGCCATGTGAGTCCATGTGTTTTACTCGGTCCAATCAGGTGTAATATAGCAACAGTTTTGGCGGCCCATGAAGTTAACATGAATTGATTTAAATACCAAGATGTAAAACAACAAACCCACTCACAATACCATCGGTCCAATCAGTTAAAGACAAGTTGAGTAGTCCATGTGAAGATTTCAGAATGCAATGATGATATTAAATAAATAAACGGAATTGTGTGGATGTTAATTTAGTCTGAAACACTTGGTGGGTAATTGTTGGGCCGATGATTAAGTGAGTGGGCTGCGCATATAAATAAAGGGGGCGGGTTAAGTGTTTTGGCTGGGCTTTATGTGGGATTAATCATAGGTCGCAGAGTCATGTCGCGTCTTATGTGATTTCGATACAAGATTTTGGTAACCAGAGTGATTATTAAGTGTTGTGATTTATTATTGTTACTTGCATGATGATATACGGGTTTGTACTAATACATATAACCCGAATGCTCGTTATAACTTGTATGATAAATGTGTGCCATACTTGCCTATCACATGTGGAAAATATTTGACGAATAAGTGAATTTTATGTAAGCGAAACTGATTATCATTGGAACCATATTAGGGTTTGGGGTGTCCAACGATAATACAAGTAACTAAGTCTAACCGAGCAAACCAAGGTGAGTTCACACACTTTCTAAGGCATGGGATTCCCGAGGGTTGGGAATGGGTAAAGAATTTAAACTGAAACTGCGTGATATCCTGGTTTGGAACACGTACACACCCTCTGTATTGAAGGGTGACAACATGTGATAAAGAATTGAATTGGAACCTACGTAATCTCCTGGTTTGGGGATTTCGTACACACCCTCTTTATTGAAGAGTGACAACACAGATACTAGACCAAAACTCTCTATCATGAAGTCCCTCCTTTTATATCGACTTAATCGCCGGGCCAATGGCGAGCGGGTCATTAGTTAGATAGCGCTATTTAGTTTTGACAAGCCTCACACCGTGCCGCAGAGGACGGGCGTGAGCTAATGGATCTGGGCACTAGTCAATGATGATAGACATTGACGTCAGGGCACCAACTTACTTTAGTCAGTGGTCGATATGGTAAACGGGTCTAGTGGTTCACATGGGGAAGCCCCCCACTGGTTATGGATATGTTTGGGAAACGGGGAAACTGGATAACTTAGGGTTTACAAACGAACTCATTGTTTTTAAAACAACTTATCAATGAACACAACTGTGAACTCGCTCAATTTTGTGGTTGACTCGTTGTTACATGCCTTGCAGGTCGTTAGGTATCTATGGAGCTTGCACGAGCAGGAGGAGTCGTTGTGGAGCATGGACGGTTGTGTGCCATATTACATTTAAACTCATTGAACTTTTATTTTGGTTTTACATTTTATGCTTCCGCTATTTAACTTGAACTTGGTTAACTGGTTTTTGAACACCAATTATATTGTGTGGTTCGAATTTATTTATTTTAAATACATTGTTCAATATGATTGGTGGCTTGATCCTGGTCAGTCACGCCTCCATGCGGTGATACTCCGCTTGTGGATTTTGGGGGTGTGACAGATTGGTATCAGAGCCATTGGTTATAGTGAACTTGGTTTTAAAAAGAGAAATGTTTTTTGACAAAACCAGACTATAACCTGTACAGTGCTCAACGATCCACAACGACGCTTCGCTCCACGTGCAAGGCCATGCTTGGCTAAACTCTTACATCACTTGGTGAAGACAAATCTTTTATGTATTTCTTTTATGATTTCCAATCTTTGGCAACTTTTTAATTGAGTATGTATTAATGACTTTAATAACTAGTTTTTTATATTGAAGGCGAATTTATTCAACCATTTTTCATATGTTGTTGATTCACATATTCGTGTCTTTATGATCTATATAATGCGTGTTAACTACTTGGAAGGGGATTAGAAGGGTGGTTGCGTAATTCTATGTCTCGTTAAGTGTATAGATCCTGTGAGAACCTTGTTCAAGTTTAGTACTACTCCATGGATTGGCGGGAATGACTGGCCCGACTGAGAGTAAGAAACCGCATGAATCCCTTATTTATAAACTACTATTAAAACTTTAAACCAACCATGCGAGGACTGTATCCTTGCTGACTCGGACAAAGGGTTGAGGGTGATCGTTGCCTGGAAGGGGGCCCACCACTTTTTGCATTAATAACTTACTTAATTATCTTTCAATAATCCGACCTAGTGAGACTGTATCATTGCTGACTCATACCACTAGGTTGAGGGTAACGTCGCCTTCACAAGAGGGGCCTACTACTATAACTAAGATAATCTTTTAAAATGCCCAAAGTTCGGAAATCATCAAAAGGGAATATGAAAGATAAGTCGGAACCAAGTGATTCTTTCTTGTCTATCTGTTTTTCCTTTATTTTATTTTCTGGTTTTTAGTTTATCTTTTCGTAGTTTAAAACTCTTTTCAAAGTTTGGTTCGATTAGACGTTGACGATGAGACGGTACTAAAAGCTCTTGTGTCCTTGCACGACCTCGGTATCTTACCATCACTATACTACGTCCACGATGGGTGCACTTGCCCTAATGTGTGTATAGAGTGATAGTAGAATATCTTGTTTTATAAATTTAAAACTTGAATTGGCGAGTAAAAAGAACTAAAATATATCAAAAAAATATCTACACACCCGCGCACGTCAATAGACTTTCCTTGCTTTTTAGGGTTTTATCATTAGAGACTGGTGTCATACGTTAGTCATTCCCGTTAGCAGTTAAGTCAGGCATTAGGATTCATTACCTGGGTTGTGTTTTGTCATACTTGATTTTCCCTAAGTGATCTAGTTTCGTTTTGGTAGCTTAAGTAATTAAAACCTCAAAACCAAACAAATCAAATAAACCAGTTAAATAATTAGTTGAGTCAGAGTTTAGTTTAATGTCGCTAGTGTCTCGTGGGTTCGAAATGCCGACTTCCGTAGGCTTTGCAACAGTCGATATGTACACTTGCCTATCTTATGGTCTAGCATTAAGAGAATTTAGAGTAAAACTAATGTCTAAGTTAGGTTAATGTTAGTAGACCATATTTTGCACATCAAATGTATATTCTAACGATCAACCATAAAGACATCATCATGTATAGGTTTTACGGTTTGGAATTCTCAATAAATGTTTTTTTAAACCATGATCACTCTTAAATTTGGGTATTTTGTTGGTATTTTTAAAATCTTAAGTGGATAATTATTAAATGGCTAGAACAAGTATGTACCTTCTATTGTTACTGTGTGTGTTAAAACAAGCCAGAGTGTTTTATTTGATAGACATAGAACCATCACAATGTTTTGTCAAATAGACACAAATGTTTGAAAAAGTTACAACGGTTGGCAGTTAATTCAGTTGCTGTTACAATAAACTTTGCCAGTAGGAACTTTGCCGATAAGACACGATATGCCTACGTTTAACGCGTTAAAATCCAGTTTAGCACGTCAAAATCTATTTGTATTTGATCCTTAGGTTACGCGGTATGGGGCGTGATTGCCCTCCACCTCAACAACTTTTCTGTCAATAGCACCCTCACACCGCAGGCGCTACTGTAACGGCACTATTGAGTGGTCACCAACACAACAATGAGGGATAACTGACTTAATGTGGAGCCAAATCATTTCTTAATTAATAAAATAGGGCGACATTGGTGGATTGGGTGTTTTATCTCATTTCTTGTTAGTTATTGGGAGGGCACTATTGGTGGGTGTTGGATGAGATGGCGATACGTGGCGCTGAGTTGGCACAATGGAGCCCCTAGGGGCTCCAATCCATACCCTGTAGTTTGGGTGTTCAAAAAAATCCGGATCCAAAACCGAATCTGAAATATCCGAAAACCCGTATTTGGTCAATTTGAAGTGCAAAGACTTATAGGTAAATGGGTCAACTTATAACCCAAATCAATCGATCGACTTATAGGTAAATGGGTCGAGTCAAGATGATGAAAGACATATACCTTAAGTTTTCCATCATGCCAAAGAACTGGTGTAGTTAACGATGTTGAGTACCTGCATCAAAAAATACATGCTTGTTAAGTCCATACAAAAGAATCTTGTTCGGTAGTTGCTCTGAACATTGGAGAAGAAACTGTAATGACATGTAAATTGGGTCACTCAATACCTTTAAATTCATACACATCAAATACCTAAAAGCATAAAATACTGAAGATCAAATTGTAAATCAAAGTTGATTTTTCGTCTTTGGAATGATCCAATTCCCACCAAACAGCACCAAAGCAGGCATATTCTTGACAAAATTGGTTACTATGAAATCGCATATTAATACATCAGTGGGTCAAAAATCTAGTTAACCAAACTACATTTTAATGTATACAAAGCCTCAAATCGCAATATTTAGATTATTATTTAAAAGAACAATAAGTATAACTATATTAAACTCATTAATTATTTGTAAAATACGGTCCAACCAAACTCAAAGTGAGCTAAATAAAACCAAAGAACTTGTATACAATAACCCAGATTGTTTCATTCAAATATATAAATTCGTATAGTAATATGTAAATTCCTATACTGATTAAAGCTCAACCTAAGCACTCAATGAAGAAGGATTTTAACCAGTAGTCTAAAGTTTAAAATATGATGATCACTTAAAACGATAAACATGATTTGTGAAAAATGTTAGAAAAATAAAGGAATGATTCATTGATTGAGGGATCAGTCAAATCCAAAGATTGAGCAACATCATCTCCCAAAATTATAGAGATTGACCGAACTGTTTACAGCCCAAATGACAGCAAAATGACAGCCAATATTTTCTCATTCCTTCCTTTCTTTGGTTGTCTAGAATAGTATAAATATGTGATGTTTATTCAATGTTTTTTACAACTCAAAATATCAATAAACAATACAATTCAATTCTCCATTCTTCACTGGTTAAGATGGTATCAGAGCGGGTTCTATAATCTGCTCATCATCTACCTAAGACAGATCCGAGCCACCGCGAGTCACCATGTCCGACGACAGCAACTCCGGTAACGACTTAACCTTACAACTAGCCAACCTTCTCAAAAATTCTCAACCAAAAAGCCCAAAACTTTCCGACAGTTTACAGATAAATCTGAAACTGAATAGCCAAAATTATGCTCTATGGACCCGGATGATTCGGGTCGCCATAGGCGGAAGATCAAAAAACCTATTGAAACACCTTACCTCAAAACCACCAGACCGAAACCATGAAACATACGACCAATGGGAGCAAGACGACCTTGTCGTATTCTCATGGTTGATTCAAAACATCGAACCTACCCTTGCAGGTAACCTTACCGAGTTTCCCACAGCAAAGTCATTATGGGACGCCTTGGTAGTTACCTATAGCAGTGGGCGGGACAAACTTCAAACTTTTAATCTCCATGTAAAAGCTAATGATGTCAAACAGAACAACCTCTCTCTTGAAGAACAATGGATTACACTTCAAGGAGTGTGGGGAGAGATTGATCGGATTGACCCAAATCCGATGACATGTCCAACCGATATCCAAACATATTCCAAAATCAGGAATGAACAGAAGCTATTCCAGTTTTTAAACGCCCTTGACCGGAAGTATGACCCTATAAAGAGGGAGATACTCCGGTCGGAACCACTTCCAATGGCGGAGGCCGCCTACGCCACTGTTCGCAAGGAGGCCGCTCACCAGAACATCCTCGGAGCACCTCTCAATGACACACAGGGCATTGCAGCAGGTTTGATAGCCACTGAATCGAAAGGGTTGGGGCTTGCATCTAAGGGATACCGGTGAAATGATGTAAAAAAAAAACAGTATGGCTAAAGAAGACAAGTCTCACCTTAAATGTGACCACTGTGGTATGACAAAGCATACCAAGGACCAGTGTTTTAGACTCGTTGGATATCCAGAGTGGTGGTCCGATGGTCACAAGAAAGGCATAAAACTTACGACACAGGAGAAGGGGAAAACACCCACTACCGTCAACCGTGAAACCACCAGAGATGGGAACCGGAATAGTAGCGGATTTGGAGGAATGGCGGCGGCGGTCGAACACAGTGAGGAAGATGGAACTTTCACCATGAGTACAGGTATTGGGGTTGAGAGAGATGGACTCTTGAAAACCCCACTTTATAAAAAAGAAAAATATCTACCAAAAGACTTCTCGAAGTCTCTGTTAACTCAAAAAGAAAAATTGCAATTTAGTCAAAATGAAAATTGCAATTCATCAAAAGATGATATCTTGAAACCATCTCTGACGACTCCACTTTATCAAAAAGAAAATTGCAATTTAGTCCCTCAAAAAACAAGCTTTAATGGTTTCATAGATTTTATAAAAGAAAGTTTTAAACTTTGCAAAAACCACCCAAACTATGGTGGTAATGCAAATATAGCTAAAAATTATGGTGAAAAGTGGGATAATTCGTGGATATTTGATTGTGGGGCAACCGATACCATGACTTATGATTTTTCGGATCTTACGTCATTATCCAAACCTAGAAGAGAATATATAAAAACAGCAAATGGCGAAAAAATGGGCGTGAAATCAGGAGGAACGATTGAGATTTCTTCAACACTTAGACTTTCTAACTGTCTTTACGTGCCTTCACTATCACATAAACTTTTATCAATAAGCCATGTTACAAAAGAACTCAATTGCTCAGTTCTCATGCAACCAACCTTTTGTCTCTTACAGGATATCCGGACGGGACGGATTATTGGGCGTGGCACTGAAAGACAAGGATTATATTATGTGGATGAGGTGACTCAAAACGGTACTGTGATGCTGGCTCATGGAACACCAGAACGGGAAGCATGGTTATGGCATAGAAGATTGGGACATTCATCTACGGGTTATTTACATATTTTATTTCCTAAACTTTTTCCTTCGAATAATACATCTCCTTGTGAAACTTGTGTATTGGCTAAAAGCCACAGGCAAACCTTTAAACCAAATAACACGAGGGTTGATGTGCCATTTTCATTAATTCACTCTGATGTTTGGGGTCCTGCTCCTATTATTGGGGGCCAAAACTATCGTTTTTTTGTAATATTCGTGGATTATTGTACACGAATGACTTGGATCTATTTCTTAAAAAATAAATCCGAAGTTCTTGATAGATTCGTCATATTTCATGCTATGATTCAAACTCAATTTCAAAGAAATATTCAAATTTTTCGATCTGATAATGGGGGGGAATTCGTTAACACACAAATGAGACAATTTTTTGAAACCAAAGGGATAGTTCACCAAACTACCTGCCCTCATACCCCGGAACAAAATGGTGTCGCCGAGCGAAAGAATCGCATTCTGTTAGAAATGACGAGGGCCCTTCTAATTGAATCACAAGTTCCAAAAGTTTTTTGGCCCGAAGCCTTAGCTACAGCGACCTATCTTATCAACCGTCTCCCAACCAAAATCCTCAAACTGAAAACCCCATTAAAAACCTTGGAAGAATTTACCAAAATTCCACCTATTCTTACACTTGAACCCAAAGTCTTTGGGTGCACAGCTTTTGTGCACATACCCAAATCTCATCGGAATAAAATTGATCCATGTGCTGAAAGGTGTGCCTTTGTTGGTTATGGAGTTAACCAAAAGGGTTACAGATGCTACAACCCTAAGACACGTCACATGTTTACAACCATGAATTGTGACTTTCTCGAAACCAAGTACTACTATTCTTCCCAACACATTGTTCAGGGGGAGGGAGAGTGTGACACACTGAGTTAGTTGAAATATGTCATAACGCCAGAAGGAAGTTGTAACAATCACAGTACCATCAACGAAGTCTCTGAGAATCCTATACAACCTAATCCGACTGCCAGTGCCACCGAAGATACTCCTCCCGACCCGATACCTGAGGTAAGTGACTCTCACTCTTCTGAATCTGTTGCAAATGTTGATATTACTGATGGTCCTAGTGCTTCTGGTCAAAGAGAAACAGAACAGAATGTTGAAGTATTACAGGATAATGAAGAAACCCCACAGGAAGAAGCTTTTCAACAGTATATGTTACCACCAAGGGTTAACAGGGGAGTCCCACCAAAAAGATATTCTCCAGAAAAGGAGTCCAGAAGCTCAAAATACCCTATGGCCAACATAGCTAAAAGGAACCTATCCGAGGAAGCAAGAGCTTTCGCTGCAACTATCTACTCCGAAGAGACTCCTACCAATGTAGAACAAGCCCTGAAATAAAAAAACTGGAAGAATGCCATGGAGACTGAAATGGAAGCCCTGGTAAAGAATGAAACGTGGGAGAAATGTGCTCTGCCACAAGGAAAAAAAACCCGTGGGATGTCGCTGGGTCTATACGGTGAAATATAAACCGGATGGTACTATCGAAAGGTATAAGGCCCGGTTAGTTGCTAAAGGCTACACTCAAACATATGGGATCGATTATTCCGAAACCTTTTCTCCAGTTGCAAAACTGGACACAATTAGGGTTCTCTTCTCCATAGCGGCAAATGAAGGGTGGCCACTTCACCAATTTGACGTTAAAAATGCTTTCCTACATGGAGGGTTAAAAGAAGAAGTTTATATGGAAGCTCCACCCGGATTCTTACATAACTTTAAACCCGGTGAAATTTGTCGTTTGAAGAAATCATTGTACGGGTTGAAACAATCTCCCCGACCCTGGTTTGGGAAGTTCACCTTAGCAATGAAAAAATATGGGTTCAGGTAAAGCAACTCGGATCATACCTTGTTTCTTAAACGAAGAAGAGATTTTGTGACCTGTTTAATAATCTATGTTGATGACATGATTATTACAGGAAATGATAAAGAAGAAATGGCAAAGTTAAAAGAAGGTTTATTCACAGAATTCGAGATGAAAGACCTGGGAAGGCTCAAATACTTCATTGGAATTGAAGTATTAAGGTCAAAACAAGGGATCTTCATCCATCAGAAGAAATATACTCTGGACTTGCTGGCAGAAGTTGGAATGATCGATTGCAAACCAGCAGAAACTCCCATGATTGCAAATCAAAAACTTTATGTGGAAGATGGGGAAGAGTTGGCTAATATGAATAGGTACCAACGAATAGTGGGAAAGCTAATATATCTTTCACACACTCGTCCAGACATAGCCTATGCAGTAGGAGTAATAAGCCAGTTCATGCACAAGCCACAAGTCACACATATGGAGGCAGCCTTAAGAATCATCAGATATCTCAAGGGAACAGTTGGTCATGGAGTCCTCTTCAAATCAAACGGTCATCTAAAAACTCAAGTGTTTACTGATGCAGATTGGGCGGGGGATAAAGGGAACCGAAGATCAACATCAGGTTACTTTACATTAGTTGGCGGAAATCTTGTCACATGGAGAAGTAAAAAACAGAAGGTTGTTGCTCTTTCAAGTGCTGAAGCTGAATTCAGAGGAATAGCACGGGGTCTAGCAGAAGTTTTATGGGTGCGAAAACTCCTATCTGAGATTGGTTTCCCTCCAAAAGAAACTAGCAAGATCATGTGTGACAATGAAGCCGCAATTCAAATATCGGAGAACCCCGTACAACATGATCGAACTAAACATGTAGAAGTGGACAGGCATTTCATTAAAGAAAAACTTGAAGCAAAAATAATTGAATTACCATCTGTTCGATCTGAAGACCAACTGGCAGACATCTTGACTAAAGCGGTTGGAGTGAAGATCTTAAGCAAGTGCTTAAACAAGTTGAATTTTGGAGATCCCACTATTCAACTTGAGAGGGAGTGTTAGAAAAAAAAAAGGAATGATTCATTGATTGAGGGATCAGTCAAATCCAAAGATTGAGCAACATCATCTCCCAAAATTATAGAGATTGACCGAACTGTTTACAGCCCAAATGACAGCAAAATGACAACCAATATTTTCTCATTCCTTCCTTTCTTTGGTTGTCTAGAATAGTATAACATGTGATGTTTATTCAATGTTTTTTACAACTCAAAATATCAATAAACAATACAATTCAATTCTCCATTCTTCACTGGTTCAGAAAAAAAACATCATAAAACTCAGAAAAAGTGCAAACCCGTCACTACTTCCTTTGTATAACCTTTTTGCATCTGGACTCCAAGTGTCACGTAACACACGCCTGCCAAAATCGCCACCTCTTCCTCCACCACGACCACCAAAGTTGCCACCTCTTCCTCCACCACCGTCTCTCATTCAACCACGACCTCCAAATCCGTCATCACAAGCACCAAATCTGCCACCCCTCATGTCACCTCTACCAGGACCACCACTGCCACTAAAATCCACATCCCTCGAGTCAACACCACAGCCCCTAGAACCGTCATCCATCATGACACCAAAACCATGACGACTGCCACAATCCAAATTCCCACACACTCGCCCAGAATCACAGGACCTCCGCGCCTCGCAATCTTTCGCACCTCATGTGGCACGAGCTAATTAGCTTCCTAGAGAACTTTGTTAAGATCAGCAACATGTTTCCAATCCTGTTCAGAAAAGAAAGTGTAAGTTGGCCCTTTTGCCACTACCCTTCCCGTTCGCATATTCGATGGACATAGTCCTCTACATCGTTCGAGAAATCATAATTAATCACCACCCTACAAACACCATAAAAGGTTAAAATCTGGTTATTGTTATTATATATTTTTAGCGTTTAACTTTTGTTGGAGTCTGACCTTACGTCCTCGATGTCAAGGCCATGTGCAGCAACATCAGTAACAACTAATACTGGGGACTTTTCGGAATGGAACTGATTGAGAACCGAGTCTCTCTCACCCTGAGATTTCTCTCCATGAATGGAGGTAGCAGCAAAATTACGAATACTACGTGTAAGCTGATCACATAATCTTTCAGTTGAACAAAAGATAATAATTTTGGAATTCCTTTCTTCTAATCTAAGAATCTGCTCCACACGCCTTTGCTTCTTCATGTGAGGGACCACTTCCACATACTACAACATCGAATCACATATAACTTATAGTTATTATGGTCATAAGTGCAAAATTATATCATCATAATAATACCTTTAAACATTTGACAAAGCCCTAGTGTATCTTTAATAATAAAACTAATCATGAAAACTAACACAAATTCTTGCTAGGAACTATCAAATAAATTATGTACCAGCATACAACACACATAAATCTGAACTCTATCGACATTTAAAATCCAATACCTAAAATGAAAGAATGCTCACGTAATCTATCTATACTATATAATAAAAGAAACCAACTTTGGGACACGTGTCATTATATTAGGCCATTTCTTATAGATAATTATTATTTTAGTTTAATCTCTTCTAATTAATTATAGATAATCATCCTACTAAATATTATTTAGTTTAATATCTTATATTATAGATAACCCTCCTACTAAATATTATTAATTTAATATCTTATGGATAAATATTATTAGTTTAATTTCAGTGAGTTTTATATATTCATAGATCTTAAGTATAAAACGACTTATTTCACTCTTCCATATTTAGACCATGCAGACTTTACTTTGTTATTTCACTTTACTCCATATTTAGACTATATACTCTACTTTAGTTCAATTTCTTTATAGTCTATTCGGTTAACTTTATACTCGATATTTCATATCCACCTCTCTTTTTGTAGTGTTGTTTGTCACATTCGTAGCGTTGGTTATCGATCCATGATATGAAAACAAATTATGTTATCGATTGAAACAATCGATGATGTGAACATCTATATCTATATCTATGCTATAGAATTAAAGAAATCAATATGTGACACGTGTCATTCATTGGAGGCACCTATTTTTGGGGTTTTCCGCATTTCTTTTATATTTATTTTTTAGTATATAAATTAGATGTTTTACTATTATTAGTATTTTTATTATTTATCAAATATATTGATTACTTAAAATTTATATATAAGATTTTATCCAAAATTATATTTATTTAATACACCATTAATCCAAAATTATATTTATTTAATTACTATTAATCTAAAATTATATTTATTCAACTCGTGAAATACATAGAGTTTTTAAAAATTTAACTTTTTTTATTATTTGGTATATAAATTACAATACACGAGGTTCTTAAAAATATAATATTTTTTATTATTTAATATATAAAGTTATATTTATTCAACCTGTGTAATAAATGAGGTTTTTAAACATATATTGTTTTATTATTTAGTATGTAAAATTACATTTTTTCAACCCGTGTAATACACGGGGTAATAATCTAGTATATGATATTTGAACCAGTTTTTAGAGATGAATCTATACTATATAATAAAAGAAACCATTTTAAGGACACTTGTCATCATATTAGGCATCTCTTATAGATAATTATAATTTTAATTTAATATTTTCTAATAATTAATTATAGATAACTCTCATATTAAATATTATTTAGTTTAATATCTTATGGATAATTATTATTTAGTTCAATCTTCTTCTCTCAAAAAAGAATTTTTTAACATCTGAGCCCCCCAACGTCTTCTTTTCTAACCCTTTTGGCCCCTAACACTAACCCCATCCATTAAATATTAGGGGCCAAAAGGGTTAAAAAAAGACGTTAGGGGCCAAAAAGGTTAGAAAAAAAGATGTTGGAGGCTCAGATGTTAAAAAATTCTTTTTTGGGCTAAAAGGGTAAAAGTGATATAACCATATGGGCCAAAATCGTAATTTTATTATTTAATGTAAAAAATTAGATTTATTCAATTCGTACAATACACAAGGTTTTTTAAAGATATATATATATTTTTATTATTTAGTACAGAAAATTACACTTATTCAAACCGTATAATACGCATATTTTTAAAGATGTAATTTTTTTATTATTTAGTATATATAAAATTACATTTATTCAACCCGTGTAATAAATGAGGTTTTTTAAAGATGTATTATTTTATTATTTAGTAAACAATATTACATTTATTCAACTCGTATAATACACGTGGTTTTAAAGATATAACTTTTTTATTTGGTATATAAAATTAAATTTATTCAACCTGTACAATATTATTCTTATAGATATATAACTTTTTATTATTTAATATATAAAATTATATTTATTCAATTCTTGCAATAAAAAAAGTTTTTAAAGATATATTGTTTTATTATTTAGTATATAAAATTTATTTATTCAACCCGTGTAATACACGGGGTTATAACCTAGTGAAATTGTATAAATGGAACCTTCCCGGACCATATTTTCTGGTACCGTTTTCCGGCTGTCGGAGCTCTAAAACCGTTTGTTCTCAAATCAGGAGTGTTGCATAATAGGCAAGATTACCACTGATCGTTATCAAAACCGTTTGTTCAAAATAACAATGATGCATCACCTTTAGAAACATGAAGTCTAAGGAGATTACTAAACAACACAAACAAATCGTTTCAAATACCATCACAAAAAATTAGATTCACATGCACATTATTCATACACTGATATGGACATTGATATTCTTAATTTTCTTATAAACAAACTACGATTGTGCGAAACTGAATTCCTTATAATGAAAATATAAATTGCAAAACACAAACAAACCACATACCCTCAGGGCCTTTTAAAACCGGGCGTAACACCATATCTGGCCAGAATCAACACAGTACGTAACCCCGTTTCCAGACTGAATCGCCGGCGAGATTATACTAAAACCCGTCAAGACACAAAAACGCACCAGAAGAATAAAGAGTAAAAAAATCCCTAAATTTGCAATAGAATAAAACGCAGAATTGAAATATGAAAAACCTCTCAGCCACCATAACCATGGAACACGAGGGCGGCAACAACCTCCACACTCGATCTATATCAGCAATAGTCCAGTTTGAAGAACAACTAAGAACACACGATAGTGGATTGTGTCTATTAAAAATCTCTTGAAGTTTTAGGGATTGTGATTTGAATAAAGGTTTGATAAGAAAGGATAACATATTTTTTGAAATAACGATTCGATTGAAAGAATTGATGAGGACAATTGCGTGTGATTGATAAGACGGAAAAGTGAATAGAACAATTAGCCTTGAATTGCGGCTCAAAATCAACTCATGAGGAGTACGAGATTTCTATGTAGCAATTATTGGTCTAAGGCAATGACAAGTGGCATCAAATTGTTTTGTTTTAGTATACTTTACAGATGTGTTGTAAAACACACTCATTTTTTATGTATTTTTTACATTATTTCAATAGGTTTTTAATGTTGATCAGTTCTGTTTAAACTTAATGGAAAACATGAATAACATACCTGTTATAGTATTCAAAGCAGTGGAGAATCCAGTCAGAGATCCAGCCATTGAGTTCGACATCTTTGTCAAGGTGATCCGGTTCCTCCTTAGGGTGTAAAGTTATGATGGTGATGAAACCGATACTAGGGAAGAATCGGTTATGGGGAGAGAGATACGAAATTGATGTTAATGAGGGTTTGTGATTGTGTAATTTGTCTAACCCTTTAACTCTCTAATAAGCCCCTTATTTATACACCCAAGAGGAAACCTAATTAGTTAATAAGGGTAATATGGTCCATCAACAATTACCAACTAATTATAATAGGTTATTAATATATTTTGATCTAATATAATATAAATGATTATAAAGGCTAAAAGATTAAATATTATAACATTAATATATTTAATCTCACATTTAAGTGTTTTTAGTCATTGTAGGTATGTGTTTACTTAGTTTGTGTTTTGGTAGGTCCCTGTGCATAAAAGAAGTTAAAACGAGTAAAAACGGAGAAGAAACGAGCATCCGAGAGCAAACAAGGAAGTGCATCAGCCAAAATGAAATTTCTAAAAAATTAAAAGGTTGGCGCGTCGCGATGTGTCGTTGAGCGTGGCTCGTGACACACCTAAGGGATGACTAATCAGCGAAATACCAAAAATTCCCTTAATGAAACCTCTTATTGACCCTTGTTTGACCCCGATTATTTTGTCCTATTAAGTCCGAAGGCAACACACAAGCTGATATGCGGGGTCCGTAGTGACACTCAAATCGAAGTAAGTTGGCAAAACATGATATATCGACTATTTAAGCCACGATTTTTCCCTAGCTTAGCATTCAACGACTTCTGAGATGACAAAATAGAGTTCCAAATGGTGGTTTCAGAGCAGGAGAAGAGGATCAAGGAAGAAAAGCTTGGAGCTTGATCGAGATAGAAGTGAATCGCAACTCGTATGCTCACATGTCTTGTCTGAATACTTTAACCATTTTTTGCTTCTACATTGAATCTGGATTTTATAACTTGTTTGTTGTTTTCGATGATGATTAGCGGCTAGACTTATTATCTACCTAGGTTTGGATGATTAATGACTTGATTTTACTGTTTCTCGGGTTTGTTATACGTATGCCTTGATTTTACTGTTTTTTGGGTTACGTATGACTTGATTGCTATTGAAAAGACTTAAACTTTATCGACTATTAACGATTGTGTGTTCTGGTTTTATTTAATTGCTTGCTTGTTTCCCTGTGAATTGGTTAACCTATTTAAATCACGAATCAAATAGGGTAGTTTTAGTTCATTCTAGATTTATTGTCACTTGAGGTTTTGTTTCTAGTATGTGAAACTGAGAGGTAATCTAGGGAAATATGTGGGTTAATTAATAAAAGTTAGAATGCTACCTAATCTTAAGACCGGAAGGAGATATATTAGCTGGATCCCGCTTGTTCCATTGGTTGTAAGGTTTAGAAAGAAAGAGATTTCGTTTATCCTTTCTGTCATGGTTTAGTGTTTCCAAGTTATTAGTTGGTTTAGGTTAGGTTGACTCCTGTGTTTTGGGGATTGTGGATCACAGTCTTTCACAACATTAGAGTTGGTAGATTCGAGAGATGAGCCTTCTTTAGAGTACCTTAGTAATCCGTATTGTGGTGACACCGAGAGGAGATCTACTTTACATTCTGATGAGCTTTATTTACCTTTAGGGTCTTTTTGAGAGTTTAGTGAGACTGGAAGGAGATATAGACTTTCCTTACTTTTGAGGGTGTTATCATTAGAGACTGGTGCCATACATTAGTCATTCCTGTTAGCAGTTAAGTCAGGCATTAGGATTCCTTACCTGGGTAGTGTTTTCTCATCCTTGATTTTCCCTAAGTGATCTAGTTTCCTTTTGGTAGCTTAAGTAATTAAAACCTCAAAACCAAACAAATCTAATAAACCAGTTAAGTAGTTAGTTGAGTCAGAGTCTAGTTTAGTGTCGCTAGTGTCTTGTGAGTTCGATATCCCGACTTCCGTAGCCTTTGCAACAGTCAATATGTACCCTTGCCTATCTTGTGATCTAGCATTAGGAGAATTTAGAGTAAAACTAAGTGTCGAAGTTAGGTTAATTTTAGTACACCATATTTTACACATCAAATATATATTCTAACAACCAACCATAAAGGCATCATAATATATAGGTTTTACGGTTTGGAATTCTCAATAAATGTTTTTTTAATCATGATCACTCTTAAATTTGAGTATATCGTTGGTATTTTTAAAATCTTAAGTGGATAATTATTAAATGGCTAGAACAAGTATGTACGGGAAGGGGTGGTGATCACTCATCACTCACAACATCAAATC
>JARYGA010030140.1:0-26128 GCA_030545235.1 Helianthus tuberosus | reverse complement strand
AACCAACCAGCTCAACCCCCTGCTAGAAAGCCATACAGCGGAACTGCACCCTTGTGCAACCAATGTAGCCTTCATCATCACCCTAGTGTGAGGTGCCGCAAATGCCAGATTTGTGGACTTATAGGTCATACAGCAAGGGTTTGCCCAACTGCAGCTGTACCAAATCAAGCTGGCGACACTCCTGCTCAAGCTCGTTTCTCACGAGGGTCTTGCTACAACTGTGGCGAGATGGGCCATTTCCAAAGAGATTGCCCAAAGCTTGCTAATGCAAATTTGACCCACGGATGAGCAATTGGCTGAGTAGAAGATGTTGCTGTCTTATGCTTTTGTTTCTTCTATTTCTTGTAATGTGAAACAATCTGTTTTGTTTATAAATAAAAGTTGTTGTTCACAATTCTGATATACAAGTATAGTTACATGTGTGTATGGTATTTTCCTATGATACCTACATCAAGGAACTATGTTCCTTACAAACTACTCTTGTGATTCTCTCTTTCAAATGACCGCTCATGATTCCTTCGAAAATTTTAAGTACTCGTTTCATTCTAAGATACGAAGTACAGAAAAATAAAGTGACCTTATGAGTAATCATGCTTTTGCACATCTGTGCCTTTGAATCCTTGGTTAAATAACTAAGGGTATTTTCAAATCTCATACCCATTACGTTTTGATTTTTCAACATACACAGTACAAGTATTTCAAAAACAATCTTCATGATCTCAAACCATTTCATATAGTTTGAAAACAATTTTTCTAAAATGCATTGTATATGTTATTTCAAAAACATTGGCCATGTTATCAAAACCAACCTTCATAATTTCAAAATATTTCATATAGTCTGAAGGCAATATTAACACAGTACATTTTCTTATCAAGTGCATGATTTCGAAAAGCATCATTCATATTTTTCAAAAACCTTATACATAATTTCAAAAAAATTCATCTTGCATGATTTTAAAACATTCTTCATAAATATACTTACATAGTACACCTACTTTATGATTTCAAAGGTATTATATATAAGGTTTCAAGAACGTTAAACACATTTTCCTTAAAAGAACCCCATGCATAGTTTTCAAAAATATTTTCCTCATACATTGACTTAGCCTTCAAATTCCGCTTCATATGTCGCCTTGACATAGCTAGCATCTCAACTTCATAAACATTTTACTTCATGTTTTGACTTAAGCACGTCCAGTGCAAGGTTTCAAAACATCTGCAACTTCTAAAAATCCATATGGGATCTTCTTGTCTTCACATTTAGACCCTTGTGGATGATTATCATTCAAATTAGAGTCCTTAATTGGATTCCTGATGTACCTAAATTCGAACATTTTGATTCCTTACAATCGAAATCGAATTTTTCTTTTTGAATCTTTCTATCTTTATAGTTAGATTCTTGATAATGTTTAAAGTACCAAATGAAATCCAAGGAATGGATTCCTAGTGTGCTTTAAATACATGTACTCTGTTAGCAGAACAAACTTCTAGATAAACAATTTTGTGGTTATGTGACTATGTGTTTATTCATCTTATGTTTTCTTTTATGCATTTTTGTGTTTTTAATACTCTGGATATTCGTTATCCAAATCCTCGCAGGATCTTTCATATTTTCATATGAGGGATTCGTAGCAGAATATTCAAAAGGTACTACCTTAAATCCTTATTGGGCTTCTATGTAATAGTTAAGACCCTTGGATTATATAGTACCACTCCATGATTCATAAGAGACCCTCTTAGTGGTCTAGTCAAAAAGATTGATTTACAATTTGGTGAAAGAACGACATCTAGTGATATAGCTGAACAGACTCCTTGATAGTCTATTTAGATCATTTATTGATTTAATTAAAAGGACTCCATGGCGGTCTGGTCACACTCATCACAGGTTTGTTCATTTGGTTTTACACTACACATTATAAAATAGACTGTGTGAACTATGCAAGGAATTGTCTAATTATGGACGCGTACATAATTATGAAATTTAGTGCACAGAAACCCAGTAAGATTTATTATGTGCAAGAACCGATAGTGACAACAATAACAAAATGAGAACGATGTAATGGAGGTACGGTGGACGCACCAATGACGCTTCATATACTTGTATATAAGTATCCCTCTTACATTGCAATCATGATATTATTAAAGGTTACTAGAAGTTCAGAACCCTAACCAATGTTGTTCGATCTTTTCAACTTCATGTTTTCAAGCTCTCACAAGTTTCCTCTAAATAAATTTCGGGACCAAATTTCCTAAAGTAGGGGAGACTGTAACACCTGTGCCTCCACGGCCATCAAACAAATACCAAACCAATGAAATATTATATTTCATACTTGGGATTTGTAAAAATATGTGTATCATTTGCACATATCAATTCTTGTTCAATTTCAAACTCTAAATCGCTTTCTGGAAGGTTATACGCGCACTGATGAGTAAATATAACCAGTTTAATGCAACAAACACTCCGGAATAGTGACATAGGCTTAACATACCTTAAATAACCTTTACATAACTTAGAAATAAGTTTTGAAGGCTTTGGTATGGCAAAATCAAGTTAAATCGCTTACAGGGACTAAAGTTGACAAACTGTGAAAGTATGCCAATTTGAACTGTAACAGACATTCTGGAACATGACCATAAGTTAAACACACCATAAATATCCTTTACATAGCTTAGAAATAGGCTTTAAGGGGTTCGGTGTGCTAAAATAAACTTTTGGGTCATTCAGGGACTAAAAGTGTCAAAAAGTGCACAAGTTTGCATTTTCGCGCATAACTTACGTTCTGAATACATCCGGACATCCAAAAATTTATGTAAGCATGACTATATTATGCTTTAGTGTTTGGCTTGCCAAAAATCCATTCGTCGCGTCATTTGGATCGTTTTTCGCGCCTATGCGCATTCCGTCGTAATTAAGCGAACATCGCGTTCGTACGGCCAAACGAACCGACATCCGACATATTTTTGAACACATTTTATGTTCCCTATACTTTAACTTCATTTTAGAGCTTTGAAATGGGGTTAACGGGCCTTAAACGTGTTGAAAATGACCTTATTGCATGACAGGGACTAAAACTGTAATTCTGCCAAAGTTACAGGCATACGATGCGTAGGGACTTTTCCCCTACGATGAGTATGGGGTCTCCAGACCAGATGCAGTGTATTTCACAGCCTGTTTGCAGCTGATTGATCCACAACCACATACTCACACATGCTTAGTCAGATGATAAGAACCCATTTTTAGTACCATAAGGTTCCGACACATGTACGGATGCGATTAAGGCACGATATTCGACAAACGATCCTAACGGTTCTCCTAAAACTATAAATACCCCAACACCCCCATTGCTTAAATCACAAGAATTTTGATTTGAGAAACTCTAAGTTGAAACCTTTGTTTCATACCTGAGATTTTTGAATCGAGATTAGCATTCGGGGACCCTACGTAAGTATTCTTTCGTTCTTTTCCTTATTTTATTGCTTTTCGAGTCAGAAAGTCAAACTTTGTTTGACTTTCAGCGTTGACCAGCTTATGGTCAATGCTAAGTTCGTTTGAACTTCGCAACGTGAGTGTAATCACGTTGGTTATAGTCCCTTGGGATTATGCCTACTGATTACCACGTTGTCTAGGGTCGTAGGGTAAGCGATCTAATAAATCGCTTATACCTTCGAACCCGACCCAGTTTGGTCGATCATTAGGATCCGACCAAATACATTAGGTGACCATAGTGTAGGGAATAACCTTCCAAGGTTATACCTTATGGTCACAACGTTTAAGTAGTTGTATGATAGGTAGTTTATATGCCTTAGGTAAATTACCAGAATACCCTTTTCATGTATAATTGATAATTAAGCATATGTAACCTAAACTTTTGTCACATAACTGATTATGTAGCATGTTTAGGCATATAACACTTGTCATAGGGCTAGTTAGGCGGTCCGAACGCGTTTCACGCGAACGACGCGTTAAAGTAGCATAAGCTACCTAAACGGGTCGTAATGGGTCGTAAACACTTAGATTAAGGTTTCAATTAGTATGTAGGCTTTGTTAAACCATATGACACGAGTATCTATACTCGTTTGGTTTACGAACCCTCATTCTATCAGATCTTCCGATTTAGGTCCGGTTTATTAACATAGTTACCTATATTAGGTGCCGTTTGATATCCGCGATCTCTAGCATTGTTTGGTTGTTACTCAAGGACTACTGAGCAATCTCAAGTGAGTACATAGACCCCTCTTTTACTGTTTTCCAAACTGTTTTGGGGTGGAACACATGTGCCTACTTGTTACTTTCATGCTTTCCATGTTTTCACATCATATACTTGCTATGTTTATTAGTACATTTATAGTACATGATTTCACCGTTTTACATTACATTTTATGCTATGTATGTCCATTGCGTGCATACTTAGTACATTGTTTTACATTTACATTTTATGCTATGTATGTCCATTGCGTGCATACTTAGTACATCGTTTTCATCACATGCTTACATTTTGTTATGACATTTGGGTTGTTTACAATGGAACAATACATTCATTAACATTAGCTACGCCGTTCGTTAGTAGGTAGTGGTACCATAGGAATTGACAACTCCCGTTCCGGACATCCCAGGGAAAGGGGATGAAAGGAATGACCGAATTCGATATACATAATTTAGATAAACCTTTAAGTGGTTTAAGGGTTTATCGCCGCAGTCTCAAGGCTTGGATGTATGCATTTTCACAACACCGCATAGATGTTCGTATCAGTATAGCATGCATTTACACAAAACATAGCTTTGATTTAAACCAAGTTTTACTTCAATACTATGTTCTTGTGCATATGGTTTAGTTGATGCATTTCACTAGCCATACAGATCATTTTGGTTACATATTACATGATTTACATTGATCATGCATTTACACAAAACATAACTTTGATTTAAACCAAGTTTTACTTCAATACTATGTTCTTGTGCATATGGTTTAGTTGATACATTTTCACTAGCCATACATATCATTTTGGTTACATATTACATGATTTACATTGATCATGCATTTCCACAAAACATAACTTTGATTTAAACCAAGTTTTACTTCAATGCTTTGTTTTGTGCAGTTCATCTATGGTTTAGTTGATGCATTTTCACTAGCCATACATATCATTTTGGTTACATATTACATGATTTACATTGATCATGCATTTCCACAAAACATAACTTTGATTTAAACCAAGTTTTACTTCAATGCTTTGTTTTGTGCAGTTCATCTATGGTTTAGTTGATGCATTTTCACTAGCCATACATATCATTTTGGTTACATATTACATGGTTTACATTTGACACATAAACACTTTTGACATTGGTTATACATTACATGATTTACATTAGACATGAACATTTTACATTGTTGGTTTGGTTTGAGTAAGTGATTAAGTAACGATGCGTGTGTAATATGATACAAGCATGGTGGATACGCCGCTGGTACTTCCTATATATAAGTGTTTGTATGGTATTACATATTGTAGCGTTATTTGAATCATTTCAGTTTATGACATATAACATTTTATACAAATAACATACTTTTCACATTATATTGTTTTACAAACAACTTAACTTATACAAACTCATTTTACATGGTTATTCATTTAACCATGCATTATTCTCTTATTTATACGTATCATCTGAACTTATTGTTTTTCCAATGATTTACAAAGACAAAGCAAATTACAAGGTTCATGACTAAACATTTTCTTAAACATAAGTCATGAATCTTAATTTTCACAAAACCTATGTACTCGCCGGCATTTTTATGCTGACGTACCTATTTTCACATGTGTTTCAGGAAATGAAGCATAGGATTGATCAAGATACACTTAGGCGGACATGGGCCTTAGTGACAATAAAAGATGCAGACTAGTTATTTATGTTATGTTTCTTTGATTATCAAGACATTGTAACTCTTTTATTCAATAAAACAGTATTTCAATTTCCATGTGTTATGAAACAATGATTCTGTTACAACACTCCCCGATGTTTCCGCCACGTTTTGTTGTT
The DNA here is from genome assembly GCA_030545235.1 of Helianthus tuberosus. NCBI lineage: Eukaryota > Viridiplantae > Streptophyta > Magnoliopsida > Asterales > Asteraceae > Helianthus > Helianthus tuberosus. The sequence continues at coordinate 20,091 of JARYGA010030140.1, read as the reverse complement.
TTACGTGGTCAGGGTGTGACAGAAAAGTTGGTATCAGAGCTCATGGTTATAGGGAATTAGGTTATTAGTAATACTTTGACCTAGTCTATAACCTTCTTAGGACCCTAACGCGAGTTTACTTGCGTTTAGTCATAAAACAATACTGTCGCCTATCCTTAGGCGACAACCACAACAAGAACATAAAATTCAAAACTGCTTTGAAAACTAATCATCTGTTCTAGGATGATTGATTACTAGGTTTTGAACCCTCTATTGTAAGGTTTTGAACTCTCTATTATATGGTTTTGAACCCCTTTGAGTTTTCAAAATCTCGTCAAGGTTTTGGGTTTTAAATAATGTGAACACGTGCAAACTGGAAGGGTGAATGCCTGTATTCTGGGTTTTCTGTCTAGGCAAGCACTTCGTATACATCTCATCAGACGCGAGACCAGTTGTGCTTACCTGGGAATTCTTGGGATGAGTGTTCACTTATAGGCGAGCATGTCTTCGCGATACATTATTTTTGACCCATTTACTTTGATTTGTCACCATCTCATTTGTTTACCTTAGGTAACAAACAAATGATTGCAATTTTCATTCGTTACCATTCGGTATTGATTTTCCAATAATCTTTCACTTGTTTCTTCCTATATCTTTCATTTTCTTCTAGAATGTCTATTCCTCTCAGCACTGGTCAAATGTCCGAGCGAACAGCCAAATTTGTCCAGCAAATAGGTGAAGTGATTCAGAAGACTGTGGATTTAGGCATTGCCATGGCTCATCTCAACAATGAAGTCTCTCGTATCGACAATGAAGCCACTCAAGAGCCACCAAAGGAAGCAGAAGTCAAGCCAGCACTACCAGCCAAGAAACCAACCGAGGAATCAAAGACCATGGATGAACGATCGCCAAAGAAGTCAAAGAAGCGAAAGGCTTCTCAGAACTTCGCCGTGGTCGCTCACAATGGTCAAGCCGTCCCCAACCAACCAGCTCAACCCCCTGCTAGAAAGCCATACAGCGGAACTGCACCCTTGTGCAACCAATGTAGCCTTCATCATCACCCTAGTGTGAGGTGCCGCAAATGCCAGATTTGTGGACTTATAGGTCATACAGCAAGGGTTTGCCCAACTGCAGCTGTACCAAATCAAGTTGGCGACACTCCTGCTCAAGCTCGTTTCTCACGAGGGTCTTGCTACAACTGTGGCGAGATGGGCCATTTCCAAAGAGATTGCCCAAAGCTTGCTAATGCAAATTTGACCCACGGATGAGCAATTGGCTGAGTAGAAGATGTTGCTGTCTTATGCTTTTGTTTCTTCTATTTCTTGTAATGTGAAACAATCTGTTTTGTTTATAAATAAAAGTTGTTGTTCACAATTCTGATATACAAGTATAGTTACATGTGTGTATGGTATTTTCCTATGATACCTACATCAAGGAACTATGTTCCTTACAAACTACTCTTGTGATTCTCTCTTTCAAATGACCGCTCATGATTCCTTCGAAAATTTTAAGTACTCGTTTCATTCTAAGATACGAAGTACAGAAAAATAAAGTGACCTTATGAGTAATCATGCTTTTGCACATCTGTGCCTTTGAATCCTTGGTTAAATAACTAAGGGTATTTTCAAATCTCATACCCATTACGTTTTGATTTTTCAACATACACAGTACAAGTATTTCAAAAACAATCTTCATGATCTCAAACCATTTCATATAGTTTGAAAACAATTTTTCTAAAATGCATTGTATATGTTATTTCAAAAACATTGGCCATGTTATCAAAACCAACCTTCATAATTTCAAAATATTTCATATAGTCTGAAGGCAATATTAACACAGTACATTTTCTTATCAAGTGCATGATTTCGAAAAGCATCATTCATATTTTTCAAAAACCTTATACATAATTTCAAAAAAATTCATCTTGCATGATTTTAAAACATTCTTCATAAATATACTTACATAGTACACCTACTTTATGATTTCAAAGGTATTATATATAAGGTTTCAAGAACGTTAAACACATTTTCCTTAAAAGAACCCCATGCATAGTTTTCAAAAATATTTTCCTCATACATTGACTTAGCCTTCAAATTCCGCTTCATATGTCGCCTTGACATAGCTAGCATCTCAACTTCATAAACATTTTACTTCATGTTTTGACTTAAGCACGTCCAGTGCAAGGTTTCAAAACATCTGCAACTTCTAAAAATCCATATGGGATCTTCTTGTCTTCACATTTAGACCCTTGTGGATGATTATCATTCAAATTAGAGTCCTTAATTGGATTCCTGATGTACCTAAATTCGAACATTTTGATTCCTTACAATCGAAATCGAATTTTTCTTTTTGAATCTTTCTATCTTTATAGTTAGATTCTTGATAATGTTTAAAGTACCAAATGAAATCCAAGGAATGGATTCCTAGTGTGCTTTAAATACATGTACTCTGTTAGCAGAACAAACTTCTAGATAAACAATTTTGTGGTTATGTGACTATGTGTTTATTCATCTTATGTTTTCTTTTATGCATTTTTGTGTTTTTAATACTCTGGATATTCGTTATCCAAATCCTCGCAGGATCTTTCATATTTTCATATGAGGGATTCGTAGCAGAATATTCAAAAGGTACTACCTTAAATCCTTATTGGGCTTCTATGTAATAGTTAAGACCCTTGGATTATATAGTACCACTCCATGATTCATAAGAGACCCTCTTAGTGGTCTAGTCAAAAAGATTGATTTACAATTTGGTGAAAGAACGACATCTAGTGATATAGCTGAACAGACTCCTTGATAGTCTATTTAGATCATTTATTGATTTAATTAAAAGGACTCCATGGCGGTCTGGTCACACTCATCACAGGTTTGTTCATTTGGTTTTACACTACACATTATAAAATAGACTGTGTGAACTATGCAAGGAATTGTCTAATTATGGACGCGTACATAATTATGAAATTTAGTGCACAGAAACCCAGTAAGATTTATTATGTGCAAGAACCGATAGTGACAACAATAACAAAATGAGAACGATGTAATGGAGGTACGGTGGACGCACCAATGACGCTTCATATACTTGTATATAAGTATCCCTCTTACATTGCAATCATGATATTATTAAAGGTTACTAGAAGTTCAGAACCCTAACCAATGTTGTTCGATCTTTTCAACTTCATGTTTTCAAGCTCTCACAAGTTTCCTCTAAATAAATTTCGGGACCAAATTTCCTAAAGTAGGGGAGACTGTAACACCTGTGCCTCCACGGCCATCAAACAAATACCAAACCAATGAAATATTATATTTCATACTTGGGATTTGTAAAAATATGTGTATCATTTGCACATATCAATTCTTGTTCAATTTCAAACTCTAAATCGCTTTCTGGAAGGTTATACGCGCACTGATGAGTAAATATAACCAGTTTAATGCAACAAACACTCCGGAATAGTGACATAGGCTTAACATACCTTAAATAACCTTTACATAACTTAGAAATAAGTTTTGAAGGCTTTGGTATGGCAAAATCAAGTTAAATCGCTTACAGGGACTAAAGTTGACAAACTGTGAAAGTATGCCAATTTGAACTGTAACAGACATTCTGGAACATGACCATAAGTTAAACACACCATAAATATCCTTTACATAGCTTAGAAATAGGCTTTAAGGGGTTCGGTGTGCTAAAATAAACTTTTGGGTCATTCAGGGACTAAAAGTGTCAAAAAGTGCACAAGTTTGCATTTTCGCGCATAACTTACGTTCTGAATACATCCGGACATCCAAAAATTTATGTAAGCATGACTATATTATGCTTTAGTGTTTGGCTTGCCAAAAATCCATTCGTCGCGTCATTTGGATCGTTTTTCGCGCCTATGCGCATTCCGTCGTAATTAAGCGAACATCGCGTTCGTACGGCCAAACGAACCGACATCCGACATATTTTTGAACACATTTTATGTTCCCTATACTTTAACTTCATTTTAGAGCTTTGAAATGGGGTTAACGGGCCTTAAACGTGTTGAAAATGACCTTATTGCATGACAGGGACTAAAACTGTAATTCTGCCAAAGTTACAGGCATACGATGCGTAGGGACTTTTCCCCTACGATGAGTATGGGGTCTCCAGACCAGATGCAGTGTATTTCACAGCCTGTTTGCAGCTGATTGATCCACAACCACATACTCACACATGCTTAGTCAGATGATAAGAACCCATTTTTAGTACCATAAGGTTCCGACACATGTACGGATGCGATTAAGGCACGATATTCGACAAACGATCTTAACGGTTCTCCTAAAACTATAAATACCCCAACACCCCCATTGCTTAAATCACAAGAATTTTGATTTGAGAAACTCTAAGTTGAAACCTTTGTTTCATACCTGAGATTTTTGAATCGAGATTAGCATTCGGGGACCCTACGTAAGTATTCTTTCGTTCTTTTCCTTATTTTATTGCTTTTCGAGTCAGAAAGTCAAACTTTGTTTGACTTTCAGCGTTGACCAGCTTATGGTCAATGCTAAGTTCGTTTGAACTTCGCAACGTGAGTGTAATCACGTTGGTTATAGTCCCTTGGGATTATGCCTACTGATTACCACGTTGTCTAGGGTCGTAGGGTAAGCGATCTAATAAATCGCTTATACCTTTGAACCCGACCCAGTTTGGTCGATCATTAGGATCCGACCAAATACATTAGGTGACCATAGTGTAGGGAATAACCTTCCGAGGTTATACCTTATGGTCACAACGTTTAAGTAGTTGTATGATAGGTAGTTTATATGCCTTAGGTAAATTACCAGAATACCCTTTTCATGTATAATTGATAATTAAGCATATGTAACCTAAACTTTTGTCACATAACTGATTATGTAGCATGTTTAGGCATATAACACTTGTCATAGGGCTAGTTAGGCGGTCCGAACGCGTTTCACGCGAACGACGCGTTAAAGTAGCATAAGCTACCTAAACGGGTCGTAATGGGTCGTAAACACTTAGATTAAGGTTTCAATTAGTATGTAGGCTTTGTTAAACCATATGACACGAGTATCTATACTCGTTTGGTTTACGAACCCTCATTCTATCAGATCTTCCGATTTAGGTCCGGTTTATTAACATAGTTACCTATATTAGGTGCCGTTTGATATCCGCGATCTCTAGCATTGTTTGGTTGTTACTCAAGGACTACTGAGCAATCTCAAGTGAGTACATAGACCCCTCTTTTACTGTTTTCCAAACTGTTTTGGGGTGGAACACATGTGCCTACTTGTTACTTTCATGCTTTCCATGTTTTCACATCATATACTTGCTATGTTTATTAGTACATTTATAGTACATGATTTCACCGTTTTACATTACATTTTATGCTATGTATGTCCATTGCGTGCATACTTAGTACATTGTTTTACATTTACATTTTATGCTATGTATGTCCATTGCGTGCATACTTAGTACATCGTTTTCATCACATGCTTACATTTTGTTATGACATTTGGGTTGTTTACAATGGAACAATACATTCATTAACATTAGCTACGCCGTTCGTTAGTAGGTAGTGGTACCATAGGAATTGACAACTCCCGTTCCGGACATCCCAGGGAAAGGGGATGAAAGGAATGACCGAATTCGATATACATAATTTAGATAAACCTTTAAGTGGTTTAAGGGTTTATCGCCGCAGTCTCAAGGCTTGGATGTATGCATTTTCACAACACCGCATAGATGTTCGTATCAGTATAGCATGCATTTACACAAAACATAGCTTTGATTTAAACCAAGTTTTACTTCAATACTATGTTCTTGTGCATATGGTTTAGTTGATGCATTTCACTAGCCATACAGATCATTTTGGTTACATATTACATGATTTACATTGATCATGCATTTACACAAAACATAACTTTGATTTAAACCAAGTTTTACTTCAATACTATGTTCTTGTGCATATGGTTTAGTTGATACATTTTCACTAGCCATACATATCATTTTGGTTACATATTACATGATTTACATTGATCATGCATTTCCACAAAACATAACTTTGATTTAAACCAAGTTTTACTTCAATGCTTTGTTTTGTGCAGTTCATCTATGGTTTAGTTGATGCATTTTCACTAGCCATACATATCATTTTGGTTACATATTACATGATTTACATTGATCATGCATTTCCACAAAACATAACTTTGATTTAAACCAAGTTTTACTTCAATGCTTTGTTTTGTGCAGTTCATCTATGGTTTAGTTGATGCATTTTCACTAGCCATACATATCATTTTGGTTACATATTACATGGTTTACATTTGACACATAAACACTTTTGACATTGGTTATACATTACATGATTTACATTAGACATGAACATTTTACATTGTTGGTTTGGTTTGAGTAAGTGATTAAGTAACGATGCGTGTGTAATATGATACAAGCATGGTGGATACGCCGCTGGTACTTCCTATATATAAGTGTTTGTATGGTATTACATATTGTAGCGTTATTTGAATCATTTCAGTTTATGACATATAACATTTTATACAAATAACATACTTTTCACATTATATTGTTTTACAAACAACTTAACTTATACAAACTCATTTTACATGGTTATTCATTTAACCATGCATTATTCTCTTATTTATACGTATCATCTAAACTTATTGTTTTTCCAATGATTTACAAAGACAAAGCAAATTACAAGGTTCATGACTAAACTTTTTCTTAAACATAAGTCATGAATCTTAATTTTCACAAAACCTATGTACTCGCCGGCATTTTTATGCTGACGTACCTATTTTCACATGTGTTTCAGGAAATGAAGCATAGGATTGATCAAGATACACTTAGGCGGACATGGGCCTTAGTGACAATAAAAGATGCAGACTAGTTATTTATGTTATGTTTCTTTGATTATCAAGACATTGTAACTCTTTTATTCAATAAAACAGTATTTCAATTTCCATATGTTATGAAACAATGATTCTGTTACAACACTCCCCGATGTTTCCGCCACGTTTTGTTGTTTTACGTGGTCGGGGTGTGACACCTATCCCTGCTTATACTGCTCCGGCAGCTTACAACCCATACGGACCGCCGGCGTACACTAACTATAACTATGCCGAGGTCGACCCATACCAAGTGGCAGCAGACTACAATGCCATTCACCCAGAGGGACCCTATGGAGCACCCTGGGGAGTGGGATACCCAACTTGCGGGTATCAAGTACCTGCTCAGCCACCACTTCAGCATCAGCCACCACGGTTTTCCCCGCCAGAGCAGGAGGATATCCGTCATAGGCTGGACAGGGTTGAGCGAGACCTCCAGAGAGAGCGTAGGAAGAATCAGGGATTCATGAGTGGTTTGGCAAGTTTGCTGAAGGGAAAGAAGAAACGGGATCGTTAAATCCCAATATGTATTATTGTATTTCCTTGTTTAAATCAAGTCCCTACGTGGACATTTATGTATGTGTGTATGTAGTCCCTGCGTGGACATCTATCTTTGTACTTAGTCCCTGCGAGGACTTATCTCTATTAGTCCCTGCGAGGACATTTATTTTTGTAAACAGTCCCTGCGAGGACTTGTATTAGCAGTATAGCTCCTGCGTGGGCGAGTGTTTCTGAGAAAAGTCCCGTTTAGGGCAAAGTGTACTACTTGTAGATTTTAATGGAATGTTAAGTTTGAAAATTTTATTTCTGTCATCTATGCATTTATATATTATACATGAAATAAATGAAATAAAATCATTCCTTTTAATAATGATCTGCCCATTAAATATTAAATAAGAATCTTAAAGGTAAAACCTAGCTTACATGTCATCATAAGACTTGGCCAAGATGGTAAGACCTGTACAAAAGATTCCAATCCCAGTTAACATCTGAAAACATGTTAACACTCCTGGCAGATGTGATCCGTCAAAATCACACACGTCATTCTTATTATAGGATTCTTCAAAAGATTCCTAACCCAACTTAATGATCTCTGAATCATGGGTTTAAATCATCAATTAAGATGATCATATTTTGACCATACACTAGTAATAAAATGCCTACGGGCCTTGCTCATTTCTACATGAGCCAAAAGACAGTGGTAGCTATGACTCCCTTTTAGAAAAAGGTAATGAACTATGATTCAAACCTTCATGCCTTGATTCTCTGAAATCACGGCTTATAATTGTCCATGTGACTAGGCCTTTTGTGCTATAAATAAAACTGTTATTGTTTTATAATTAGGATAAATTATAATAGAAATCCTAAATAAATGTGAGTAATAAATTAGCCATATATGGTCTACGTTTACCATGGTTAATAAATTGCCATAAAAGACAATTTTATAATAAACTCACCAATAAATTATTGTCAATATGTAACAGTTCAAGCTACATGGCAGACTCAAACGAGGTCAACAGTCACCCAAGGAGAGATCATGATAATGCCCGGGTAAATGTAGCGGGTGCAGAATTACAGGTAATGATAGATAATGCCGTTAATCGAGCTATGGATAGACAGCTCCATGAATCCAGTGGTACCCATACAAGGACCCAATCCGCACCACACTCTAGAACACCCTCCAGGACCCACACTGCCCACAACAGTAATTCTCACCACTCGTCAAACCGAAGGAGTGTTCCATCCCAAAGAGTCATACAGAATCAAGAACCCCGTAATAAGGGTTGCTCCTATAAGTACTTCGTTTCGTGTAAACCCAGAGACTTCACTGGGGAAAAAGGAGCTGTTGATTGCATGACTTGGTTGGATGAGATGGATACGGTAGTGGATATAAGTGGTTGTGATAATAGGGATATTGTGAAATTCGTGTCTCAGTCTTTCAAGGGAGAAGCATTAGCTTGGTGGAGATCTTTGATCCAAGCTACTGGGAAAATCCCGTTGTACAACATGACTTGGGAACAGTTCATGACGCTGATCAAAGAAAACTATTGCCCTCAGCACGAGGTTGAGAAAATTGAAGCTGACTTCTTGTCACTGGTCATGAGAAACCTAGACTGTCAGGCCTACCTTACCAGTTTCAACACTTTGTCAAGATTGGTTCCATACTTAGTAACCCCGGAACCTAAACGTATTGCTCGTTTCATCGGGGGTTTGGCCCCGGAGATCAAGGCAAGTGTAAAGGCCTCCCGACCAGCTACTTTTCGGTCTGCTGCGGACATATCATTGTCCCTTACCTTGGATGCGGTTAGGCAGAAATCGCAGAGGAACACTGATACCGAAAAGAGGAAGCGTGAGGATGACAACTCACGACGCTCAGACAAGAAGCATAAAGGAAACAATGACCACAGGAAGGGGTCAGGATTTAGGAAGGATGGTCAGCAGTCGGGTGAAAAACCCAGATGTAAAATCTGCAAGAGACAGCACTTTGGGAAGTGCAGGTATGAATCGAATTTGAATTCACAATCGAAATCTTTTGCATGTGGGTTGTGCAAGTCCAAGGAACACAAAACCTTGGATTGCAAAAAGATGAAGGATGCGACCTGCTACGGTTGCAATGAAAAGGGGCACATCAAGACCAATTGCCCAAAATACGCCAAGAAGCCTGAAGAGGCTAAGAAGACCAATGCTAGGGTCTTCAGGATGGATGCTAAGGAAGCCGTCAAGGACGACAATGTGATAACAGGTACCTTCCTCGTAAATGATGTTTATGCAAGAGTATTATTTGATTCAGGCGCTGATAAGTCGTTCGTAGATAATAAGTTTTGTGAATTATTGAAACTACCTGTTAAGAACTTAAGTGTGAAGTATGAGGTGGAACTAGCAGATGGTACTTTAGAAACCGCCTCAACTATCTTAGATAGATGTTTCATATCCATTAGGAACCACTCTTTTCCTTTGTCTCTACTTCCTTTGAAACTAGCCGGTTTTGACATAGTTTTGGGTATGGACTGGTTATCTCATAACCAGGCCCAGATTGTTTGCAACAAGAAGCAAGTGATGATCAAGACTCCGTCTGGTGAATCACTTACTATCCAGGGAGATACCCAGTATGGGCTGGCTGAGCAAATGTCTATGCTCAAGGACTCAAAGTGTTTAAAGAAAGGTTGTGTCATCTACATGGCACAAGTGATTATTGATGAACCGAAGCCCAAGATTGGGGATATTCTAGTCGTTTCTGAATACCCTGAGGTTTTTCCTGAAGAACTACCTGGTTTGCCACCAGATAGACAAGTAGAATTCAGAATTGACATTATTCCTGGATCAGCACCGGTAGCAAGGGCGCCTTATAGATTGGCACCAACAGAGATGAAGGAATTGAGAACGCAACTAGATGATTTACTAGCCAAAGGTTTCATCAAACCTAGTTCGTCTCCTTGGGGAGCACCAGTTTTATTTGTCAAAAAGAAGGATGGATCGATGCGTCTGTGCATCGACTACCGTGAGCTTAATAAGGTCACCATCAAGAATAGGTATCCTTTGCCCATAATCGACGATCTGTTCGATCAACTTCAAGGGGCAAGTTTCTTCTCTAAGATTGACTTAAGGTCAGGCTATCACCAACTGAAGGTTAGAGATGAAGACGTACACAAGACTGCATTTAGGACTCGTTATGGTCATTACGAGTTCCTAGTGATGCCTTTTGGGCTCACTAATGCACCGGCTGCATTCATGGATCTCATGAATCGCGTCTGCAAGCCTTACATGGATAAATTTGTCATCGTTTTCATCGATGATATCCTCATCTACTCAAAGAACCAAGCTGACCATGAGAAGCATCTTCACTGCATTTTGGAACTACTTCATAAAGAAAAGCTCTATGCCAAGTTCTCGAAATGTGAATTCTGGCTTCGAGCAGTCCAATTTCTTGGACATGTTGTTAGTGAGCGTGGTATCCAAGTAGATCCTGCTAAAGTTGAAGCTGTCATGAATTGGCACGAGCCAAAGACGCCTACAGAAATTCGTAGCTTCCTAGGTTTGGCAGGATATTATAGGAGATTCATTGAAAACTTCTCAAGGATTGCTGCACCCCTGACTTCGCTGACACGTAAGAAGATTAAGTTTGACTGGGGTCCTAAGCAGCAGGAATCCTTTGATGTTCTGAAACAAAAGTTGAGCAATGCTCCAGTATTGACATTGCCGGATGGAATTGAGGAGTTTGTAGTTTATTGTGATGCATCACACACCGGGATGGGGTGTGTGCTTATGCAGAAAGGCAAAGTCATTGCCTATGTTTCACGCCAGTTAAAGGTGCACGAAAAGAATTACACCACCCATGACTTGGAATTGGGTGCCGTTGTATTCGCACTAAAACTTTGGAGGCACTACTTATATGGAATCAAATGTGTGATCTATTTTGATCACAAGAGCCTTCAACATCTGTTCAATCAGAAGGACTTGAACATGAGGCAACGCCGTTGGATGGAAACTCTGAATGATTACGATTGTGAAATAAGATACCATCCCGGCAAGGCGAACGTAGTCGCCGATGCCTTGAGTCAGAAGGAAAGGGTGAAACCCATTCGAATCAATGCCAAGAGCATTGAAATAAAGAACAGCTTGAATGATAGGTTGTTAGCTGCACAGAAGGAAGCTGTGTTGGAAGCTAACTATCCTAACGAAAAGCTAGGAGTAACTGAGGAGCAGTTATCTCTTAGTAAAGATGGAATTCTTAGATTGAATGGACGGATATGGGTTCTAATTTATGGAGGACTCCGAGATGTTATCCTCCAGGAAGCCCACAGCTCTAAATATTCCGTTCATCCTGGTGCTGATAAGATGTACCAGGATCTAAGGGAAAATTATTGGTGGATAGGCTTGAAAAAAGTCTGTTGCCGCCTATGTAGCTAAATGCTTGACGTGTGCGCAAGTCAAGGCAGAACATCAAAAGCCGTCAGGTTTGCTACAACAGCCTGAACTTCCTACGTGGAAGTGGGAAATGGTAACTATGGATTTTATCACCAAGTTACCCAAGACAAGGAAAGGAAATGACACAATATGGGTGATAGTTGATAGACTGACTAAGTCAGCACATTTCCTACCCATTAAGGAGACCTACAGCTCTGACATGTTAGCCCAGTTGTACGTGGATAAGATTGTAGCTTTACATGGCATACCTGTGTCTATTATCTCTGACCGAGATACTAGATACACGTCACATTTTTGGAAAATCTTCCAACAATCTTTGGGCACGTGTTTGAATTTTAGTACGGCTTACCATCCTCAGACGGACGGTCAAAGTGAGCGTACTATTCAAACGTTGGAAGACATGCTTCGTGCATGTGTGATCGATTTAGGTGGCAGCTGGGATAACCACCTGCCATTAATCGAGTTCTCCTACAACAATAGCTACTATACCAGCATTAAGGCTGCGCCTTTCGAGGCCTTATACGGTAGAAAGTGTAGAACGCCCGTTTGTTGGGCGGAAGTTGGAGATGTCCAATTATCGGGGACCAGAGATAGTGTTCGAAACGACGGACAAGATTGTCCAGATTCGTGACCGTCTCAAAGCTGCCCGAGATAGGCAGAAGAGTTACGCTGATCCAAAGCGTAAAGCTTTTAACTTCGAGGTAGGTGATAAAGTTTTGCTTAAAGTATCACCCTGGAAAGGAGTGATGCAATTTGGTAAGAAAGGCAAGCTAAGCCCGAGATACATAGGACCTTTCGAGGTTATCGAACGTGTTGGGTCAGTTGCCTATAAGCTAAACTTACTAGAAGAGCTCAGTGGAATTCACAATGTATTCCACATCTGCAATCTGAAAAAGTGTTTCGCTGATGAATCACTGGTAATACCACATTTGGATGTGCATATAGATGAGAGCTTGAGATTTGTGGAAAAACCATTGTCGATCGAGGATCGACAGGTTAAGAAGCTTCAAAGGAAGCATGTACCGATTGTAAAGGTCAAATGGGATGCCCGTAGAGGTCCCGAGTATACGTGGGAGGTCGAGTCCATGATGAAAGAAAAGTACCCTTATCTGTTTCAGTAAATCTCGAGGTTGAGATTTCTTTTAAGGGGGTGAGGATGTAACACCTCGAAAATTTACGTCCTATAATGTGTTGACACGTGTCATAGGTTTGAATGTGTGAAAGAATGTTCTTGAAGGACTAAAGTTGACAAACATAGAAACTATGTGAATTTTAGGGTTCAAAATGTCAACAATGAATAAATATACTTTACAATAACCCTACATGATGTTTATAACCTTAAACGAATAGATCATGGATCATACGAAGCGAATTGTGAAAGAAAGTGGGAGATTACAAACTACAGGGGTTAAATGTGTCAACATGTTAAGATGTACCTCTGAGTGACCTTTTAGCAAACCCGAAGCCTTGTAACGATTAATTATGCTCACTAGAATGCACCATAAAAATTTCACCAAGTTTCGTTATCGTATGAGTAAGTTGTGATAAAATTCGTGTGTGAGGGTTAGAATCGTCAACATTGAGAATTTGGGTTTTTCGGGTGATCACAAAGTTACCCGAGGACTTGACAAAGTGGGTATAAGTCTTAAAGCCCCTATATGTCAATATTAAAGCCTCTTAATGCAAGAAAACATGAGAAAGCGATGTTTCGGGGGACCAAGGACCAAATATGCAATAAAAGGAAAGTTTGAAATCTGATCCGGAGGTCCAGGCGGGCGGCGTAAGACTTAACCATATCTTACGCGGGCCGCGTGACAGGTACCAGCGACAGAAACAACAGACAGCTGTCTATTGATGTTGTAACTGACTTCAATTGCCATTTTGGCATACCATGGGCTTTCCTATACTGGTATATAGGCTATAGATGGCACATGTTCATATCTTGGAACAATTATAGGCATAGATGGCATGATCTTGGACAATCAAAGTTTATATATAAGGTTCATAAGTTTGCAAACATTCTTGCATTCATTTCTGATCATTTGAGGAGCACAACAGCAGACACAAGACCTTCTTAATCCTTCATTAGTCACTTGTAAGTTTGTTTAACCTTCTTGTTTTGAGTTTAGCTTAGTTATTTAGCTAAAAGTCAAACCGTCGTAACTACGGTTTGACTTCGATATTATTTATAATTGGCTCAGTCTTATCTCGATTTAAAAGTTGTTATAAGTAGGTAATTAAGTGGGTAATAAACCCTTAAAAGGGTACTCACTGATTCCAATACTAACTAGGTCGTTTGTCGAGTCAAACGTTGTCCGAAAAAGTCAACAGAAATGCTAAACTTTGATTAAACGCGTAATTAACGATATAGAAGGTGTGTAACCTATTTTATCATTCATATAACTTGGTAATAAGTATACGGACCTGTCTAAACTTGTTTGATTCGACAACTTTCTGTTTTGAACCGATTCGGAGCCGAAAGTCGCATAGTTTGACTTTCTGCTTTGACCTCGATTCTGACCCGGTTTTGATAGGTTTAGACATGCCTTAAAGTTCCATTAGGACCTAGTTACATGTGTGTATAACCCTCTGCATTTATACCACTTAAATCCTTAATTGTCCGACGTTTCCGTTAATTACTTAAATATTGACCATAATGCCCTTATGTCTATAAAACGAGAATTTTGGAAATATGAAAGTACAATAATCTTAGTTACTGATTATTAAACATGTCCCTAAAATTTCACATCAGTTGGAGGTCTAGATTAGGAGTTATGCTTAATGACGTAATTAGAACGTTTCTTAGTAATTAAACGGCGTCATTAGCGTAAAGCCTATCTAAACCCAATTTTTGACACCAAACCTTTTACCCACTGATGTAATATAATATTTTGGGATTTTTAAAGATTTTTAATTATTTTTAAACTGATCATAAGCTAGGATTAGCGCCTTAATTCGGTAAATACCGAATATGCCCTTTTAGGCCATAAAATGAGTTTTACAAATCCTTTTAACGCCAATCCAATTGCTACTGATTTTATTTAATAAATGGAGTAATTTGAGCCTTATAACCTGATTAGAAACTCAGAACTTCCATTTAAACCCGAAAATCGCTTTAAACCGACATTTACGCGCATTAAGCACGTAGTATGCGTTAAAACTATTTTAAACACCTTAGACTAAATACCTACTGATGTAACTTGTTAAAATAAGTTATATTACTGATTTACTCAGACCCGGATCACAGGAGTTGAATTAATCCCTTTTTAATCTTTAAAATGACCAAAATACCCCTACGAGGCTTAATATGAGATTAAACTCGTTTTGGGCATAATGGAAGGTATCCTATTGATATCACAACATATTTAAAGGCATGTTAACTTAGGGAACCTGTTTAGGACTCTTATGGTTACCCGTTACGTTTCATACGCGTTCGGTTCGGTTTATGTAACTAGATTACATAAATCAGCCGAAACGGGTCAAACCTTATCGGTTTTATCTCAAAATCCAGAATGTGTATAATATACCCATATTAAGAAAGTCTTCAAAATTTTCGGGTCTAAATCACATTCTATCCGGTCTTCGCTTAATCGTGCGTACGAACCGTATCTATAAAACTAACCGGTCTAAGCTTAAGCTTAACTAAAGACCCGTTAGGATTCTAATAGGTTATTATAAACCTTCGTTCCAGATTAGGAGTACCAGTAAAAGATACTTGCACTCGCTGATTTTGAATTATACTTGCTCAGGTAAATACTTTTAACTTATTTTCCCTATACGGGCTTGGGGTACGGTATATAAAATACCGCTTGGTCGGGCATTGAATCTTTAATTGTATGATGGTTAAAGTATTGAGATGTCTCGTTTAAATTGTTTTGTTTGCTTAAAGCCTTTGGGGGGTTAATGAAAATGTCCCGGATATCCCTGGCATCATTTTACGAAATGGCCACGACCTAAGCACGGGGCGTAGGCGTACGCCCGTCGGTGTTTCATATACATAATGTGGTGTGTCTATTGATCTTTAACCCGACTCGATCCGGGCTACTGAACGCATAAGTAACATGTAAATCCTTTACAAGTATTATATTCAAATAATTATCCCAAGTTATAAAATATTATTTGTGCCTTGTGCCTTAAATTCATTTTCTTAAACTCTTTTCAAAATGAGTCGGTTGATTGTATTAACCAGTGTAAACTGACGTATTTTCTCTAAAAGGTTAAGTGCAGGTACTACGCGTAATAGGCTGGCTTTTCTCCTACCATCCACAATAAGTCTCGCAAGCTTGGATGTCATAGACTGTTGAACATTGTTTCCTTTTATTTTGATCTACCTGTGGATTTATATTCAACTACTTGTGATACTTAATATTACAATATTGTTTGGTTGAAATGAATCTATACTTTGCTTCCGCTGTGCATTTAAATATTGTGTTGTTTGACTATTGTGTTGCCAACCACGTCACGATACTCCCCTACCGGGCCCACCGGTAATATGTGGAAATTCGGGGTGTGACACTAATCTAGTGAACTGAAGCATATCCTTAAGTTAATCGGTCAAAGTCAAAGACTTATAAATGACCTGTTAACATTCTAACGTATAATATTTCCGTTCATTCCAAACTAGAAGCCTCTAGAAAATTGCGCCTAAGTTTGAGTTTTTTTGAATTACGGTTGTGGTAAACATATTGAAATATTAAAGACTAGCGCAGGTAAATACTCTATTAACCTATTTTAATTTATAAAGGCTTGGGATATGGCACTAGCCACTTGGTCGGTATTGCAAAAGGGCGAATGATGTCATAGAAATGCAAATAACCCATTTTAATCCATTTTGCTTAATAACTTAAACACTTGGGGGTTAATACGACCGTGTCCTGGATATCCCGACTCATTTAATTGCAAATGGTCACGGCTTAAGCGCGGGGTGTAGGCACACACCTGACAAATGCTAATGCTATATATTTATATGATATTGAAAATGTGGTGTGTCGATTAATCATGTACCAACATATGATATCTGGCCCACAACTATATTGACAAGCTTGTAAAACTGGTAACAAGATATATAGTTTGTCCCAAGTTATTTAAAAATGATATACCAAATGGTATCAAATACATTTTGAAAAGATTTCCAAAAGTGTCGGTTAATTGTATTTATCAGTGAAAACTAACGTATTTTCAAATGACTAACCGCACGCTAATTAGCAAATACGGAATAGGCTAGAGTGGCTTGGTCTTAAAAGGTGGAATTTGCAGCTCCGCGATAAAGGACCCTTATTAGTCTAAAGTGGCTTTTTTTTATTTCGATCCACCTGTAGATATTCGAACGAACAGCTTGTATAAATTTTATATTTTAAATTCAAGCTTTTATTTTATTTATTTTAATTTATTCCATCTTCCGCTACCAATTGTGATTACTGTTATCAATCATCACGCATAAACCCCAAGTCCGGCCCTATCCGGAAATTAGGGTATGACACCAAATATAGGAGATGATGGTGGTGGTGGTGGTGGGTAGTGGTTGTGGTGGTGGTGATGATGATGGTGGTGGTGGGTGGCGGTGAAGATGCTTGTGGTGGTGGTGGTGGTGGTGGCAGGTGATGGTGATGATAGTGGTGGGTTGTGGGTTTTTAGAGAGATAAGAGATAATTGGAGAGAGAGAGAGAGAGAGCGCTTGTGATTTTATGTATGACTTGAGGGTAAATATGTAATTTAACAGGGTAAGTTAACTGTCCGATGACGGAAAGGACACATAGTATGAGATTACTAAAGCACAAGGACTTGGAAATCAAAAATTAAGTATGAAGGATTCAAGTTTATCCCACCACCAAATCGAACGCAAATTGCACTTTACTAAATATATATAATTTAGATAAAAAGAAAAGCAGTCGAATTACGTGATCCAAACTTTGAAGTATGACACGTGTTTAATAATAGTTTTCTAATCATATTTAATTACACTTTGGTAACTCAAACTATCTTTTTCTTTTTCTGGAACGACAATATTTCATTAAACTAGCAAGAAGATAGCACAACAAAACAACAGTTAAACAACAAAATTACACTAGTTTTTCCATAACAAAGATTTAAAAGAGGGCCTATTTTTTATTCAAAAGAAGCTGAGAGACTTGATTTCTTCCATATTTTTGTGATACAGGCCATTGGACTAGAGAAAACGTTCTCATTTCTTACTTTCCATATACATCAAAACGCCAAGATCGCAACACCATAAAAGGCATTTTCGATCACCATTCTATTCTTTGTTCCTATCATCGAAAGATCCTTAACTATCATTTATTTTTAATAACCATATAATAAAAAAAACAAAAACTCGCAACTTATGTTTTTGTTTTTGGTCTAACTTAGATGCATTAAACTTAAATAAAAATATGTTGAGTGGGAAAGAAGGGTATTCCAAGAATATAAACTTTTTAGGTTTGAACATTTTCATTCGGATGATCCAGCAGATTCAGGTACTCATCATAGAGTTTCTCAAGCATCAAACTTTCTTCTTCATTTGACAGCAAAAAGTCAAAGTCCAATTCAAAGTCAACATATTCAAAGTCAAACATGCAACTCGACGATGCACCGCCATCATTCTTTCTAGTTGATAAAGATGATGAACAAAAACCAGAGTCAACAACTTTGAACTCCGTTGACTTTTGTTGACTCGTGGTTTCAACGTCCTGATCGTCCAATATTTTCTTCTTCTTATTCTCAATTTTGTTGTTTTTTGTTGTTTTGTTGTCAGTGTTTTCATCCGTTTTTCGGAGGTGAGCATTCCAGTAGTTCTTGATTTCATTATCTGTACGTCCAGAGAGTTTGGAGGCGATGAGTGACCACCGGTTGCCGTGTAGAGCATGCAGCTGGATAATTACGTCATTCTCGTCGGAGGTGAAATTCCCTCTCTTGATACCTGGCCGAAGATAGTTCATCCATCTCAACCTACAACTTTTCCCGCATCTAAGCAGCCCTATGTTTATAAAAACAATTATCAATTACAAAAGCAACATTAACTCGCTTATACCCGATACTATAGCAACAATGTACTGAAACGACTGTTGGCAATCAGGCCCAAGAACACAAACACAAAATTATGATCTCAATCAAGATCGACTCTTTAATCTTATTATGAAAACCTTGACATGACTAAAATACATGACCCTAACCATCTATTTACGTAACTTCCTAAACCTACTCAACTCATACTCTTATCTTCTAGACATTTAAATAATTAGATAAACATACTAATGGGCCAGAATCATTTCAGAACCATAAATATTTACAGAACTCGCAGAACTCCTAATAAACAATATTTTTATTTATATATTTTTATGTTTAGGATAATTTTATCATTTATTATGTGTATTTTTACGATTACATACATGTTAAGAGTAATTTTATCATTTTTTATATGTAATTTTATAATTACACATATGTAAACTATTTTTTTTACATATATAAAATTAGTTATGACACATATATATAATTTTGGCAATTAAACATCTGTAAACTACTTTTAACATGTATGTAATCAAAGAAAAACATATATTAGATGATAAAAAGATCCTAAATACAAAAACTTATATATAAAATGATTCTTTATTAGGAGTTCTGAAAGTTCTGTAGTTATTTAGAGTTCTGAAATGAACTCAACGCACATACTAATAATTTAAACAAAACTTTCAAATTAATCTAAACTTACTTAGATAATTCAAACTAATTATTTAAACTAAACGTTCACTTTGACCCTTCCATCTTTTTTTTAAACTTAGTATTATCACCTTCACGAACATCAGTGTACGTTATTCATTTTTATAGTTTAGGACTTGGTATCCTTATTTTTTGGTATTTTAAATGATACCGTATTTGGAGGGTGTTTGGGATTACATTTTGAAGTGATTATTTGATTATTGCGTTTGTAAAACATAAATAATCTAAAAAATTGTTTGGATAAAAAAGTGATTATCTGTCTCCGTACCTACATGTTTTTTGAAAACGCAAAATCTATTTTGAAAACGCAAAATCTATTTTGAAACCGCAACACCAAACACCCGTTGGTTTGTGTTTTTACTCATTGTTAGTTTCAGTATCTTTCAGGTGGGTAGATACTGAACCGATGTAGAGTTTTTGTGATTTTCTCCTTTTTGGTGTCACTTTTTATGTATTTTCAATGATAACAGTACTGAACCGATAATTTCGGTTATGGTATTCGGTCTATATTTTTACTCGTTACATAAGGTAAGATGTTAAATAATGTACCAGCTTTGGATGGCAATGCTCGCCATTGACCTTCACCGTGAGATTG
>JARYGA010030139.1:0-28216 GCA_030545235.1 Helianthus tuberosus | reverse complement strand
GACACTTAATCATCAAAATTTCGGCCATCGCTGACGTCATTTTGTTTGCACTATATATACATATAGAAGTTATAAAACTTTACCAAATTTGCCAATATGAGAGTTAGGCGTCAATTCCGTTCCCAGAGAATTTCAAAAATCTTGAATGTTTTCGAACTGCTGAAGGTTTACTTCTGCTTGCAGGCTTATCGCCGGAAGAAGCTGCTGGAAATGGGGAAACCTCTGGTTCTGTTCCTTATAAGTCTACAGAGGTGGGTTGTGCTCCCCTATGTTCTGGAAATGCTGACGGTGAAGCGGTTACCCGGTTGTCTCCTAACGTCCTGATTCAACGATTTTCGGTTGATCGGAAAAGTCGATGTTCTATAGTGTATCAACAACATCGAAACAATTTCCCTTCTGTAATTCATGCCGGAAGTCAGGTGGTACCTGCTGCTGGTGATGACAATGAGTTGATTGTCGATTCCACCCGTTAGAATGGTATGGGGCAACATTGTATACCTCTGCCGAGGTTTTAGCTATGTTTCCCGGTGTCTAGTTTGTTTATTTTATTTTGATGCACTGCCATGTTTTGTAAATTTTGTTAATGTGCTTTGTTGCACAAGTAACTTTTTGATGCACAGTTATGCATATATGTTTTTTGTTATTGCGCGTGGTGCGCTAGTGATATAAGTTATGTTTGAATTACAATATGTTGCATGTGTATAATTACTTTGTCTAGGTAAAGCGAATGAGAATGGTATTGAGCTCATGTGTGAACGTAGGTCTGGACTGTGTGCGGGACTTGTGCCCGATAGACCGCTCATGAGGCTTACAATGTTTCACCATATTGTTTTCGCGTGTACCAAAAGGAATTACATGCAATTTGTAATAAACAATAAAACATGTAAGGATAATATTTGTATTAAGAAGGCGGGGGGGCCGATGGATACAAAGTGAATAATTAGAATAAATACATTTCCTGTATAAGTGTTTGGACTTCTATGCCGAATGGCTTGGCAACATGTAGCACCTGCGCAGCTGCTGCGCGTTCTAGGTGCGGGGAACGTCTGTTCCGTCGAGCCTCTTTAAGGTGTATCCCCCTTTGCCTAGGACTTCGTGGACGATGTACGGTCCTTCCCATTTAGGTGCTAATTTGACTGGCTTTTCCGTGTTGGACGCTTCGTTATCGCGCAGGACGAAATCTCCTGGAACGAAGGTGCACACACGTACGCGCGCGTTGTAGTATTTTTCTAGTTTGGATTTATACCTTGCTTCTGCGATGGCTGCATTCTCGCGCCTTTCCTCGAGAAGGTCCAGATCCATCCTTCGTTCTTTTTCATTATCTTGTTTTTCCATGGCGATCATGCTAAATTCTCTTTGAGAATGTCTCCCCAGTAGTACATCATGACGTGACGTTGCTGGCATAACCATGAAATTTACTGTGACAGTGCGCGAGTGTTCGCCATCTGAGAGAGTCACAGGAAAAGCGATTTGTCCCAGCGGAAAGACAGCTTTGTTGCAGAAACTAGTGAGAGGGAAATCAACTGGTTTTAAGCGTGCCTTATCTTCTGGGTCAAGTTATTTGAAACAATGTTCATAGATTATATCCATTGAACTTCCTGGATCTATGAACATATAATCAGTTCGGTAATGGCCGAAGATACGGGTGATAATTACTGGACGTTCTTCTTGAGGACCTCCGGGGACGACAGGGAATACAACTTGTTGCTCTCTCCAATGTTAATTATGGCTTCGTTTGTTCGGCCTTCGTGAGGGACCTCCTTGTACCATATATATCTGCTTGGGTTTGACTCCATGGTGATTGGTATCCTTTGATTTTCGTACCATATCTCCATGACTACTGAATTGGATATCCCACTGACAAGTCGACTGTGGGTTGTCACACCCCAATATTTCCACGTATTACCGGTGGCCCGGTGGGGAGTATCGTGACGTAATTGATATCATCATAGTCAATCAATCACAGTATAATGCACAGCGGAAGTCTAAAAGTAATTTATACAAACCCATTTGAAAGTACAATAAAATATTACACAACAGATTGTAAATGGATCCACAGGCGGATCTAAAACAGAAAGAAATATTGTTCAACAGATCTTATTATCAAAAGCTTGCAAGACTCTTTATTTAATACTCGGAGTGTCCAGCCCATTACGCATAGTACCTGCACTTAACCTTTTAAAAATACGTCAGTTTACACTAGTAAATACAATTAACTGACTCTTTTGAAAAGTGTTTATAAAATTGATTTAAATGCACAAGGCACAAATATTCTTTTATAACTTGGGACAATTAATTAAAATAATCTTGTATACAGATTTACATGTTTGTCGTCCGATCAGGACCCGGTTAGAAGAGCCAGATTAGATTAATAGACACACCACAACTATAGGCCCACAAGAGAGTGAGATACCGTTTATACATACGCAACTGTCAGGTGTATGCCTACACCCCGCGCTTAAGCCATGGCCATTTCTAATGAATGAGCCGAGGATATCCAGGACATGGTCATTAACCCCCCAAAGGCATTGCATCAAACAAGACAGATTAAAACATTTATCTCATTGGTTTAACCACTAATCGATTAAACATTCAACACCCGACCAAGAGGTATTATTATAATACCGTATCCCAAGCCCGTATAACGAAAAATAAGTTAAAAGTATTTACATGAGCAAAAATATAATTTTATTCTCAGCCGTATAACAATCAGCAAGAACAAGTAGCTTTTACTGGGATCCTAATCTGGAACGAAGGTTTGAATAACCTATTAGATTCCTAACGGGTCTTATTTAAGTTATAACTTAGACTGGTTAGTTTTAAAGAAATGTATACGGTTCAAAACTCAAGATTAAGCGAAGACCGGATTAGAATGTCATTTAGACCCAACAAGTATGAAGACTTGTATAAAATGAGTAAACTAAATACATTCTGGATTTTGAAGTAAAAATGAAAAGGTTTGACCCGTTTCGGTTAATCTATGCAAACCAGTTACATAAACCGTACCGAGCACGTATATGCATAACGGGTAACTGGATGAGTCATGAACAAGTTCCATAAGTTATTATGCTTAAAATATGTTGTGATATCAGTAGGATATCTTCCATTATGCCCAAAACGAATTTAAAGTCAATTTAAGTCCCGTAGGGGTAATTTGGTCATTTTACGGCTTATAAAAAGGTTTAAATAGTAAACTGAGGTTCTGGTCTAAATCAATCAGTAAAAATATTTATTTTAACAAGTTATATCAGTAAGATATCATATATATGTGAAAATTATCATTTATAGCCAATATATGCACCGTAGGGGCATTTTGGTCATTTCACATAAGCTTTAAAGTCAAATTTGGAAATCTGAGTTCAAGACTTATACTTACTGTTAAAGTATAAAAATTTATTTATAAAATCGGTAGGTAATAAGTCTTAGGTGCTATATATGGTTTTAAACCATACTATGCGCCTAAATCACATAAAAGTCGGTATTTGACGATATTCAGGTTGTTTAAGGGAATCTGAGATTTTGATCAGTCTCTACCGTTTAAAATAATTTATTTAATGTATAAAATTAGTAGAAAAAAGTTTGACATGTAAAGGATGTGCAAAACTCATTTTATTAGCGAAAGGGGCATTATCGTCAATTATCGAGTCTATGCAAGAACTCTATGTTATGATCAGTTTAAAATTTAACAAAAATTTTCAAAAATCCCTAAATATTATATCTTAACAGTAGGTGGCATGTTGGGTGTCAAAAATCGGGTTTAAATATGACTTATGCCAAAAATGTCATTAAATTAACAAAAAGCTTTCATTTTACGATATCGCGCATAACTTTCATTTTAGACCAGAAATGGATGTCAAATTTTTAGGACATACTTATCTTTTAGTAATAAAGATTTTTGTCCACTCACATTTCCAAAAATTCCGTTTTTATATAAAAGGGCATTATGGTCAACTTTTAAGCACTTAATGGAACATGCAATGCACTAGGATTTCTATGGAACCAAGTTGTATAACCTCAGAGGGTTATACTAACCTATAATATGGTCCTAAAGGAACCCTAAGGCATAACTAAACTAATCTAAATTGGGTCAGAACTGAAAGTCAAAGCAAAAGTCTACTTTTGCGACTCATAGCCACTTTCAATTCGAATAATGGCTGGACCGTTAGTGACTAATCACCAAGTCAAAGCTTAATTGCGCTAACTTTGACTTTCGGTCATTAAGCTAATAAAACTTTAACTATTGAAGCTAAGAACACTTACTAGAGTCCTTAGCACGAATCTAAAACTTGAGAAAGCTTCCTTTAGCTCCAGGAGGCTTCAGAGAGTGAGTTGTGAAGTAAAACTTCAAGTGTGCAAATGAACAAGTGAAACCAAGGCCATTATATAGGAAATTAGATGTCATAAGATCATTGCATTTGTCCCTATGTTGTTACCAGATGTTCCCAAGTGTCCCTAGGGCAGTAAAAACCATTTGCAAGCCCCAGGTATTGCTCAGAACTCATGCAAAGGCGATGGACAGGCTGCAACATGCAGTTGTTCATGTTTCAGTCACTGGCACTGCTGTCGCGACCCGCGTAGACCTGAGAGGATGTCTACGCGGCCCACTAGAACCTGTAAATCCGGTAAAAAGTTTCCAAACTTTGCATTTTTTCAGCCCCTGGTCCATTTTAAGTTTAAATAACTTCAATTTATTGCACTTATGATCCCCATAGTTAACTAACAAGTGTCTTGGGTCACAAATTAACTCCGTTAAGCTCCCGGTTAGTTGCAAGATCCCCCGAAACGTCTTGTTTTCATCGAAACTTCAAGAGATTATTATCCAATATTCTTGACAGAAAAATAAACAAATATTACAATGCTTTTGGGATCGTTAAAAGGTCACTCAGAGGTAACATTTAACATGTTGGCACTTTTAACCCCTATGCTTCGTAAAATTCTCAATTTAAGCACAAACAACTTTCTATGTTCGACAATTTATTCATTCACAAATACTAACATCTTATGAGATCATTCAGAGGCTCAAGTTTGGCATGATGACACATTTGATCCCTCTATACACATACTTTCTTTGTTTGTCCACTTTAGTCCCTCGAACATGATTCGTTACACGATTAAAGTAGCATGACACGTGTCTTTAATATATTGGACATAATTTTACGAGGTGTAACATCCTCACCCCCTTAAAAGAAATCTCGACCTCGAGATTTACTGAAATAAATGAGGGTATTTCTGTTTCATTGTGGATTCAACCTCCCATGTGTATTATGGGCCTCTACGGGCATCCCATTTTACCTTCACTATCGGCACATGCTTCCTTCGAAGCTTCTTGACCTGTCGATCCTCGATCGACAAAGGTTTTTCAACGAATTTCAAACTCTCATCAATCTGCACATCCTTATGCGACATTGCTAGCGACTCATCGGCTAGACATTTCTTTAGGTTGCAGATGTGAATACATTATGTATTCCACTAAGCTCCTCTGGCAGGTTTAGCTTGTAAGCCACAGTTCTGACACATTCGATGATCTAGAATGGTCCTATGTATTTTGGGCTTAGCTTGCCTTTTTTGCCAAAACGCATCACCCCTTTCCAGGGTGACACCTTGAGTAGCACTTTGTCACCTACCTCGAATTTTAGAGGTTTACGCCTTTTATCCGCGTAGCTTTTCTACCTATCCCTGGCAGCTTTCAAATGGTCACGGATTTGAACGATCTTATCTGTCGTTTCGAGGACTATATCAGGTCCTGACAGTTGGATATCTCCAACTTCCGCCCAACAAACTGGCGTTCTGCACTTCCTTCCGTACAAGGCCTCAAAAGGCGCGGCTTGGATACTCGAATGATAACTATTATTATATGAAAATTCAATCAAAGGAAGATGGTCATCCCAACTTCCACCCATGTCTATAACACAAGCTCTTAGCATATCCTCAAGCGTTTGAATTGTACGCTCGCTTTGCCCATCCGTCTGAGGATGATAAGCAGTCCTGAAATTTAATCGAGTCTCTAAAGATTGCTGAAAGCTTTTCCAAAAATGCGATGTGTATCTTGTATCCCTATCAGAGATAATAGACACTGGAACTCTGTGGAGAGATACAATCTTATCCACGTACAACTGAGCTAGCTTATCGAAGCTGTGTGTTTCTTTAATCGGCAAGAAGTGAGCTGACTTGGTCAGCCTGTCGACTATAACCCAAATCGTATCGTTCCCACGTTTCGTTCTTGGTAACTTAGTGATAAAATCCGTAGTTACCATTTCCTAATTCCATGTGGGAAGTTCAGGCTGTTGTAGCAAACCCGACGGCTTTTGATGTTCTTCTTTAACTTGTGCGCACATCAGACATTTAGCCACATAAGTGGCTATAGATTTCTTCAAACCTATCCACCAATAATTTGCCTTTAAATCCTGGTACATCTTATCACTGCCAGGATGAACTGAATATTTCGAACTATGAGCTTCTTGAAGAATCACGTCTCAAAATCCTCCATGGAAAGGGACCCAGATTCGACCATTTAATCTAAGGATCCCATCCTTACCATATGACAATTGATCAGCAATGACGCCTAACTTTTCATTCGGAAAGTTAGTTTCCAAAACAGCTTCCTTCTGAGCAGCTAATAGCTTTTCATTCAAGCTGTTCTTTAGTTCAATGCTTTTGGCATTGATTCTAATAGGCTTAACCCTTTCCTTCCTGCTAAGAGCGTCAGCTACAACATTCTCTTTGCCTGGATGGTAGCAAATTTCGCAATCATAATCATTCAAAGTCTCCATCCATCGACGCTGCCTCATGTTAAGATCCTTCTGGTTAAACAAGTGTTGAAGGCTTTTATGATCAGAATAAATCACACACTTGGTTCCATAAAGATAATGTCTCCAAAGCTTTAGCGCAAATACAACGACACCCAATTCTAAATCATGGGTGGTGTAGTTCTTTTCGTGCACCTTTAATTGTCATGAAGCATATGCAATAACCTTTCCTTTCTGCATAAGCACACAACCTATACCGGTGTGTGGTGCGTCGCAGTAAACAACAAACTGTTCAATCCCTTCTGGCAAAGTCAATACGGGAGCATTGCTCAACTTTTGTTTAAGGATCTCAAAAGATTCTTGTTGTTTGGGACCCCAGTCAAACTTTATATTCTTACGAGTCAACGAAGTTAGGGGTGCAGCAATCCTTGAAAATTTTTCAATGAAACGCCTGTAGTATCCTGCTAGACCCAAGAAGCTACGAATTTCTGTAGGTGTTTTTGGTGCTTGCCAGTTCATGATCGCCTCAATCTTAGTAGGATCCACCTGGATACCACACTCACTCACTACATGTCCAAGAAATTGGACTTCACGGAGCCAGAATTCACATTTAGAAAACTTTGCATAAAGTTTCTCTTGCTGCAGAAGTTTAAGAATACACTGTAGATGATTTTCATGGTCGGCCTCACTTCTTGAATACATAAGTATGTCATCGATAAAGACAATGAGAAACTTGTCCAAATATGGCTTGCAAACGTGATTCATGAGATCCATGAATGTTGCTGGTGCATTTGTGAGCCCGAAAGGCATCACTAAGAACTCGTAGTGACCATATCGAGTCCTGAATGCAGTCTTGTGTACATCTTCAGATCTGACTTTCAACTGATGGTAACCTGACCTCAAATCGATCTTTGAAAAGTAACTTGCCCCTTGCAGCTGGTCGAACAAATCGTCGATCCTGGGTAATGGATATCTGTTCTTGATTGTTACTTTATTTAGCTCGCGGTAATCGATGCACAGACGCATCGAGCCATCCTTCTTTTTCACAAACAGAATCGGTGCTCCCCAAGGGGACGAGCTAGGTCGAATAAATCCATTTTCTAACAAATCGTCCAACTGAGTCCTTAATTCTTTCATCTCAGTCGGTGCCAACCGGTAAGGTGCTCTTGCAACTGGTGCTGTTCCATGAATAATATCGATTATGAACTCCACTTGCCTATCTGGAGGTAAACCAGGTAGTTCTTCAGGGAATACGTCTGGATATTCAGAAATAATAAGGATGTCCTCAATCTTGGGTTTTGGCTCATTGACAGTCACTTGTGCCATGTAAATGACACAACCTTTCTTCAAACACCTTGATGCTTTAAGCATAGACACTTGCTTAGGCAATCCGTACTGCGTATCTCCTTGAATTGTCAAAGGCTCACCATAAGGAGTCTTGATAACCACTTGCTTCTTATCACATACAATTTGGGGTTGGTTATGCGATAACTAATCCATGCCTATCACTATATCGAATCCTGCTAATTTTAATGGAAGCAAGGACAGCGGAAAAGAGTGATTCCTAATGGATATAAAACATCCATCTAATATTGTTGAAGCAATTTCTATGGTTCCATCAGCCAGTTCTACTTCGTATTTTATGCTCAGATTTTTAACAGGCAGATTTAATAACTTACAAAATTTATTGTCTACAAAAGACTTGTCTGCACCTGAATCAAACAATACTCTAGCATAAACATCATTGATAAGGAATGTACCTGTTATAACATTGTCATTTTGAATGGCCTCCTGAGCATTCATCTGAAAGAACCGAGCATTGGTCTTTTTAGCCTCCTCAGGCTTCTTTACAAATTTTGGGCAATTTGTCTTGATATGCCCCTTTTCGTTGCAACCATAACAAGTTGCATCTTTCAATTTCTTGCAATCCAAAGTCTTATGCTCCTTGGACTTGCAGATCCCACATCCAATAGGCTTTGACTGCGACTGCGATTGTGATTTCGACTCAAACCTACATTTTCCAAAATGATGTTTCTGACAGGTCTTACATTTGGGTTTCTCACCCGACTGCTGGTTGTCCTTTTTAAACCCGGAACTCTTCCTATGATCCGAGTTCCCTTTCTGTTTCTTGTCGGAGCGGCGTGAGTTCTCATCCTCACGTTTCCTCTTCCCTTTATCAGAATTCTTAAGCGAACTTTGCCTGATCGCATCGAGTGTAAGAGATAAAGACAGATCAACCACTGACCTAAAAGTGGTAGGTCTGGATGCCTTCACAATTCCCTTGATTTCTGGAGCTAAACCTCCAATAAAACGTGTTATGCGCTTTGGTTCCGGTGTAACCAAATAAGGAACCAATCGGGACATGGTGTTGAAACTGGTAAGGTATGCCTGACAATCCAAGTTCTTCATGACCAGAGTCAAGAAGTCGGTTTCAATTCTTTCCACCTCATGCTGAGGACATAAGTTATTCTTAATCAACGCAACAAACTTATCCCAAGACATGTTGTAAAGTGGGATTTTCCCTGTGGCTTGAACCAATGACCTCCACCAAGTCAAAGCGTCACCTTTGAATGATTGTGAGACAAACTTCACAATATCTTGTTTCGCACAACCACTAATGTTAACTACGGTATCCATCTCATCTAGCCATGTCATATAGTCAATGGCTCATTTCTCTCCTGTGAAGTCTCTTGGCTTGCAAGAGACGAAATATTTGTATGAGCAAGCCTTAATACGTGTCTCCTGTTTAATCACAGCTTGTTTGGATGGAACACTTCTCTGATTCGATGAGTGACGATCATCGTCTTTCTTTGACTCATGCGTTTTAGAAGGGGGCTTACTATGAGCCACATGTTGAGTCTTAGTGCGGGTACCATTTGATTCCTTGAACTGTCTGTCAAGAGCTCTAGTAACAGCATTGTCTATCAATGCTTGAAGATCCGCACCAGCTACGTTTACTCTGGTGGTATCATTCCTCTCCTTTGGATGACTGTTAACTTCTTCTGATTCAGACATGCTGAAGCTTGATTTTTATAAAACAGTTGACAATAGTTTGTTCAGAGGTTTATTATGGAATCATTAGTTTCGATGATTCATTAACCATGGTAAACATAGACCATACTTGGTTAATTTGTTAATCATATTTATTTTAAATTTTTCATTATGATTTATCCCAGTTATAAAACATTAAGGATATTATTAGTGGCACAAAAGGCCTAGTCACAAGGACATTTTTAAATTATAAGCCATGATCTTATAAGATCGAGGCATTAAGGTTTGAACATAGTTCATCACCTTTTCTGACAGGGGGTCATAGACTACAACTATCTTTTGTCTTATAAGACAATGAGTATGGCCCATAGGCACTTCATCACTAATGGATGTTCAAATTAAAGAATAAGAAATTGGAAAAATCCAATATCAGGATGACTAGTGTGATTTTATCGAATCACATTTGCCAGGAGTACTAACATGTTTTCAGATGTTAACAAGGACTTGAATCTTAAAAAGGTTTTACCATCATGGCTATGTCTAAAATGACATGTGGCTAGGTTATACCCTTAAGAATTTTCTTTTAATATATAAGCTGGCAGATTAATTGTAAAATGGAACGATATTTTGATTAATTTCATACAATATATTCATATATATAATGAAAAAATGAGATTTTTAAATTAAAACATTCCATAAATTGAAAGAAGTACATAGATGCCCTAAACGTGACTTTTAAATAAATAACTTGCCCATGCAAGGGCTAAATAAAGAAAGACAAGTTCACGTAGGGACTAAGTACATAAATAAAATGTCTACACAGGGACTTAATTGAAAATAAGAATTTCAAAACAAAAAAATAAGGAATTTCAATAATCCCTCTTCTTCTTCCCCTTTATTAGGTCTGCCATACCCTTAAGCAGACCCCGGCGGCTCCTACGCTCCTCCTGCACCTGTTGCTCCACTTCGTGCAACCGTTGAAGGATTTCCTGTTGTTGCGGTGGTTGAATCAGTGGTGGCTGCGACGGCTGCTGCTGCGGAGGTTGAGAAGGTGGTGGGTATTGATACCCATATGCTTGGTACCCAGCTGGGTACGAAGCTGCGAAGGGTCCTTCAGGGTGAAGAGCATTGTAGTTTGCCGCTTCGAGGTACGGGTCGACGGCAGGGGCATTATAGTAATTGTAACCCGAATAAGCCTGATGCTCAAACGGGTTATATGATGCTGCACTGGGGTAGGAAGGGATTGGGTTTTCATAACCCATGGGCGGTGGTGGTGCGACTGGCACATAGTCGACTTCAGAAATTGGGTTTGAAGGCCCACCCATTTGCGGGTCTTCGTACAATGGCGGGTAGTGGCTGCCACTGGAGTGTTGGGGGGTGCTGAAGTGGAAACCCCCACGCACGGACATACGTGCACCTGATCTTCTTCGCCTCGGTGGTTCTGGAGGCAGTTACTGCTCTAGCGGCGGTGGTGGCAGTGGTGTAACCGCCTGGAAACGCGAATCCCCAGAGGGATCCTGCTGGTGTTGTGGAAGTGGGTTGAAAGGGGGAGTAAACTCCCAGTGGTATGTGGCCCATCTTTCTGCAAAACTATCTGGGCCCCTGTAAGGCGAACCATGAAATGATGATCCGCTGGAAATCTCAATGGGATGCGTCGGCGTCCTAGTTGGTGGCATCTCAGGATCTAGATATTCATCCATCTCCATATCCTGCATCTCAGGATAGTGGTCAGCCGGCCCCAAAGGGTTTTGACCCTCTGGTTCTTCTATCTGGTTTGTCGGGTTGAACCGCTCTGAAAGTATGGGGTCGGGTCTTGGAAGGCACGGTGTGAACTCGACCGCTGCAATGGTATAAAGGAATGGTGAGAATGGTCGGACTCGTTGTTCTGATGAAGCCCGAATGAATCATGATATGACAGTGAGGTACTGAGCGAGATAGAGCGTATCGCGGACTCTAAATAAGTTCTCCAATCCTCCTGGGGACTAGAGCTAAAGGTCGCTGAAGGCGTTCGCCGGTGGGATGGCCCGACTTCATGATCATTCCTTGCAGTTATTGGTGCCTTTCCTCTTCCACCTCTACCTCTAAAATGTGGCGGCATTGTCTTTGTTCCTGCCAAAACAACAAAAGAAGCCAACAAAAGAAAACAATAAGATTAGGATTAGTCCTAAGTCATTTGCCTAGACTCGGAAGTCAAGGAATGTACAAACTGTGTCATTGAGATTAAACACAAAAGACTAGTGTTTAATTCCCTCAATGTTGGCTATGATACCAACCTGTCACACCCCGATATTTCCACGTATTACCGGTGGGCCCGGTGGGGAGTAGCGTGACGTAGTTGATATCATCATAGTCAATCAATCACAGTTTAATGCACAACGGAAGTCTAAAAGTAATTTATACAAACCGATTTGAAAGTACAATAAAATATTATACAACGGATTGTAGATGGATCAACAGGCGGATCTAAAACAGAAAGAAATATTGTTCAACAAATCTTAGTATCAAAAGCTTGCAAGACTCTTTATTTAATACTCGGAGTGTCCAGCCCATTACGCATAGTACCTGCACTTAACCTCTTAGAAATACGTCAGTTTACACTGATAAATACAATTAACTGACTCTTTTGAAAAGTGTTTATAAAATTGATTTAAATGCACAAGGCACAAATATTCTTTTAGGACTTGGGACAATTAATTAAAATAATCTTGTATACAGATTTACATGTTTGCCGTCCGATCAGGACCCGGTTAGAAGAGCCGGATTAGATTAATAGACACACCACAAGTATAGGCCCACAAGAGAGTGATATACCGTTTATACATAAGCACTTGTCAGGTGTATGCCTACACCCCGTGCTTAAGCCGTGGCCATTTCTAATGAATGAGCCGAGTATATCCAGGACATGGTCATTAACCCCCCAAAGGCATTGCATCAAACAAGACAGATTAAAACAGGTTATCTCAATGGTTTAACCACTAATCGATTAAACATTCAACACCCGACCAAGCGGTATTATTATAATACCGTATCGCAAGCCCGTATAACGGAAAATAAGTTAAAAGTATTTACCTGAGCAAAAATATAATTTTATTCTCAGCCGTATAACAATCAGCAAGTACAAGTAGCTTTTACTGGGCTCCTAATCTGGAACGAAGGTTTTAATAACCTATTAGATTCCTAACGGGTCTTATTTAAGTTATAACTTAGACCGGTTAGTTTTAAAGAAATGTATACGGTTCAAAACGCAAGATTAAGCGAAGACCGGATTAGAATGTGATTTAGACCCAACAAGTATGAAGACTTGTATAAAATGGGTAAACTAAATACATTCTGGATTTTGAAGTAAAAATGATAAGGTTTGACCTGTTTCGGTTAATCTATGCAAACTAGTTACATAAACCGTACCGAGCGCGTATATGCATAACGGGTAACCGGATGAGTCATGAACAAGTTCCATAAGTTATTATGCTTAAAATATGTTGTGATATCAGTAGGATATCTTCCATTATGCCCAAAACGAATTTAAAGTCAATTTAAGTCTCGTAGGGGTAATTTGGTCATTTCATGGTTTATAAAAAGGTTTAAATAGTAAACTGAGATTCTGGTCTAAATCAATCAGTAAAAATATTTATTTTAACAAGTTATATCAGTAAGATATCATATATATGTGAAATTTATCATTTATAGCCAAACTATGCACCGTAGGGGCATTTTGGTCATTTCACATAAGCTTTAAAGTCACTTTGGAAATCTGAGTACAAGACTTATACTTACTGTTAAAGTATAAAAATTTATTTATAAAATCAGTAGGTAATAAGTCTTAGGAGCTAAATATGGTTTTAAACCATACTATGCGCCTAAATCACATAAAAGTCGGTATTTGACGATATTCGGGTTGTTTAAGGGAATCTGAGATTTTGATCTGTCTCTAACGTTTAAAATAATTTATTTAATGTATAAAATCAGTAGAAAAAGGTTTGACATGTAAAGGATGTGCAAAACTCATTTTATTAGCGAAAAGGACATTATCGTCAATTATTGAGTCTATGCAAGAACTCTATGTTATGATCAGTTTAAAATTTAACAAAAATTTCTAAAAATCCCTAAATATTATATCTTAACAGTAGGTGGCATGTTGGGTGTCAAAAATCGGGTTTAAATATGACTTATGGCAACAATGTCATTAAATTAACAAAAAACTTTCATTTTACGATATCGCGCATAACTTTCATTTTAGACCAGAAACGGATGTCAAATTTTTAGGACATACTTATATTTCAGTAATAAAGATTTTTCTCCACTCATATTTCCAAAAATTCCGTTTTTATATAAAAGGGCATTATGGTCAACTTTTAAGCACTTAATAGAACATGCAATGCACTAGGATTTCTATGGAACCAAGTTGTATAACCTCAGAGGGTTATACTAACCTATAATATGGTCCTAAAGGAACCCTAAGGCACAACTAAACTAATCTAAATCGGGTCAGAACTAAAAGTCAAAGCAAAAGTCTACTTTTGCGACTTTCGTTGCGAACCGAGCCTAAACTCAGAATTATCGGGTTGAACATGCCTAAACATGTTCTTATATTATTTACCAAGTTATTTAAGTGTTAAAATATGTTTCATAACTTCAGCATTATCAGTTATGAATTTATTTTGTAAAATTGACTCGTTTGACTTTTTATTAAATAGTTTGACCCGACAATTGACCAAGTAAAAGTGATAATCAGTAGGTTCCCTTTTTAGGGTTTATTACCTATATAATTACCAACTCATAGCCACTTTCAATTTGAATAATAGCTGGACCGTTAGTGACTAATCACCAAGTCAACGCTTAATTGCGCTAACTTTGACTTTCGGTCATTAAGCTAATAAAACTTTAACTATTGAAGCTAAGAACACTTACTAGAGTCCTTAGCACAAATTTAAAACTTGAGAAAGCTTCCTTTAGCTCAAAGAGGCTTCAGAGAGTGAGTTGTGAAGTAAAAATTCAAGTGTGCAAATGAACAAGTGAAACCAAGGCCATTATATAGGAAATTAGATGTCATAAGATCATTGCATTTGCCCCTATGTTGTTACCAGATGTTCCCAAGTGTCCCTAGGGCAGTAAAAACCATTTGCAAGCCCCAGGTATTGCTCAGAACTCATGCAAAGGCGGTGGACAGGCTGCAACATGCAGTTGTGCATGTTTCAGTCGCTGGCACTGCTGTCGCGGCCCGCGTAGACCTGAGAGGATGTCTACGCGGCCCGCGAGAACCTATAAATCCGGTAAAAAGTTTCCAAACTTTGAATTTTCAGCCCTTCGTCCATTTTAAGTTTAAATAACTTCCATTTATTGCACTTATGGCCCCCATAGTTAACTAACAAGTGTCTTGGGTCACAAATTAACTCCGTTAAGCTCCCGGTTAGTTGTAAGATCACCCGAAACGTCTTGTTTTCATCGAAACTTCGAGAGATTACTATCCAATATTCTTGAGATCAAAATAAACAAATATTACAATGCTTTTGGGATCGTTAAAAGGTCACTCAGAGGTAACATTTAACATGTTGGCACTTTTAACCCCTATGCTTCGTAAAATTCTCAATTTAAGCACAAACGACTTTCTATGTTCGACAATTTATTTATTCACGAATACTAACATCTTATGAGATCATTCAGAGGCTCGAGTTTGGCATGATGACACATTTGATCCCTCTATACACATATTTTCTTTGTTTGTCCACTTTAGTCCCTCGAACACGATTCGTTACACGATTAAAGTAGCATGGCACGTGTCTTTAATATATTGGACATAATTTTATGAGGTGTTACATGGGTCCAATGTTGAAGTGTCAGATTTTCCCTTACTTACTTTTTGAATATCAGATCTGTTGTTTGATGACTCAGATCTGACGTTTTGTGCAAAAAATTGGTTCATGGCGATCTGGAACCTGGTGAACCAGTACTCTGGAGTTTCCTCCCTGAGTATATCTGGACGATTATGAACTCCCAGTTGTACCGCGGGGTCGTTCCCTTCCAGATGACTTTTGTTGCTGTCGTTGTTACCCATGATTCCGTCGATCTGGATATCTTGGCTTTTTGTGCCCTTGATTCTAGATCGAGTACTTGATGGGTGAATTGTTGATTTCTCTGCCATATGAAACAGAGGATGGAGAGAAAAATGAATTGAAACAAGAAGAAATGAATAAAACTGAGAAATCGGTGGGCGCCAATGAAGAAATAATGGTTTAATTGACCGGAATCAACTGAACCAGGGGGTTTGAATCTGAATAAAAAGGGTTAAATCTTCTCGTCCGATTCGTGGGTGAATGATCTTCTTCCTCTCACGATAACTGCAAAACAACCACCATTACACTCGCCACAGGGAGAATGGGGGTTCTCTCCATGACCACCCTCCGGCGTGAGAATAAGTACAAGTTTTGATGAAAAAGAAGAAGTGAAAGTGAAGTGAATGTAACTTGAGAATTATACCTGAATTATCCTTCTATTTATAGCCGAAGTTTGGGTGGGAAAACTTGTTGGTAAAAACTTGACGGAAAGTGCTCTTTCCGTAAGCGGTTATTTTTCTCTCCGTTAATCACTAACGATTTGAGTATGCACATGGATCGCGATTTTGATCAACGGTGGGGGTATTGCCACGTGGAAAGTGGGCAAGTGAAGTTCTCTCTTCAATTCTGTGCCATCATCGTGACTTCAAGAGGGCATGGGATCATGCCACATGGCCATTCGGTTATAACCGACTGGTGGTGCACGATGGAGCTTTCTAGAAGAATATAGATGTAATCATGTGTGGCTCTTTACTGTGTGGTATCAGAGAAGTTATTTTTATCCAAGTTTGGATATTAATTATGCGGAAGTGTTTGCTGGGATTTTTATCCCATCTGTTATGGAGATTGGCACAAGGATTCGCTAGTTTCCTTTTGGCGCGCAGGTGTAGGATATTGTTTTCCTTCTAAGTTATCTTTATAGGACCGGTGCGCGGCTGCACAAGGTCTAAAGAGGGTTAGGAGGATGAGGTTGTGGTATGGTCCCAAGTACTTGAAGCAAGGTTTTTGGGACCTTACCCCTTCAATTTCAAATTCTAAACTATAAGGTTAAGTGGCATTCATGAATACATCATAATGTACAGTACCCGTAAAATAAAGGGCTTGCACATGGAAATAAATACATTTTTTCCACTACATTACATACTAAAATTTTCACTTGTACAATTTGATGCCTTATAAATCAACTATAACACTGAAAAGTACCAAAGGAAATGGAGTGTGTTGATGAGCAACATATGTACATAGAAATGTTGATGAGCATGCCTTTGTCCCCCTGGCGTTTGACACGTTCGGCTCCTTGGTGCCGGAGGCAGTTCGGTTCTTGTCTAGAGTTCAGCGTGTGGTTCACATCAACTTTTCGACCCCTCAGGGGCGAGGCTTTGTTTTTAGTAGATTAGGGTTTTCTATTCAGAAAGGAATGGCGACGCAGTTTGTTGCTCGTTTACCTGCTATCCTTATGTAATTTGCCCTGATGATTGGAATGAAAATGAAAGAATTTATTTAAAAAAAAATGTTAGAAACTGTAAAATAAGATGTTATTCACCTTACAACCACTAAAACCTTAAAAGAGAATACTTCTAAGGTTCATAGTCAAAATACAAGTACAAAATTCCAACTCTAGGGTTCTTCAAAGGAGAATCCCACTGCATAATTATGCCATTAGACTAGGCATAATCAACAAGACTATCCATAATTCAAAAGAACAGTTGTATGAATTAATTAGGTAGTCGCCTACTAATGATATTTAAGTTTGCTAATCTTAATATTCCAATTAACACATGATAAGTTGACTCTAGTTCTATACGTTTCCTTACTATAATTAAATAAATAACTAACATGAGAGTTAATGACAAATTAAATGTTAAGGCTATAAGAACCATAATAAGCAATCTTCTAACAACGCTTTATGATACCTTACATATTCTGGAAATTAATCAGAATTAATATCAATACGAAAGCTATATCATGACAGTTGTGAGGTTTACATAGCCAACATAAAGTCACACTTACCTTAAACTCTCATATTGTTTATTCTCAAAATTTGGATAGAAACGTTAATAAGATGAAACTATATGATACCTTACACTTTCACAACTTTTGTTATCATGCAAATGAGAATTTGACAAAAGGAAAATGAGACGTATAAATTTCGTCCATTATAACTGAAACTCATGAGAAATCATGACATAGTTAATGAGGATGATTTTTTTATCTAATCTCATTCTAAGTGATTTTCAATCATGGTGTTAAAAGCCCTAAATCATTACTTGGCTTAAGTATGGGTCGACCATAAGTTATTCATTGACATTCGTGGATCAATCATGATGTTAAAAGCCCTAAATCATTTCTTGGCTTAAGTATGGGTCCACCATAAGTTATTCATTGACATTCGTGGAACTTATTCGAAATGGAATATTCAGACATAATTCATTTATCAATTAAAGACTATCAACTTGTATTTAAATTTTGTTTCACATGGCCCACGGTTTTAAAAGAAATCTATTCATATATATACCTAATAAGATTTCTATTAAATATGTCCCTAAGTTTCTTATGACATGTGGACATTAAGGAAATCAAATAAAGTCTAACATATGTATGATAGGTTCCCACGTCACGTACCTCATTAAAACTTATCTTGTAGCATTTATAGAGAGATCAAAGATCAGTGGAAACATTAATTGTCTTAATAATAACTTGCAACAGTTGCAAGAGGCCGGGGAGTGAAAACTTCAGATTACTTCAATTTACACCTCTTGTACAAGACACTGCTCCATCTCGACACTGTTCCATCAAAACTTGTCTCATTAAAATCTAATGCTACTCTTACAGAAGTTTCATTGTTGCTTAATTGTGGGCACACTTAGATTTCTTACCTAAACTAACATAATTCTCAACAAGAGAAACTACAACAACTAACGTCATTAATTGGTTTTTCTCTATTAGAATCTGTTGGTCATTAAATATTAACCCTAAGCATGCTGAGTTCCTAAAGATTTCTAAGGTCAGTGGGAGCAGTCAAAGTCCTTATCATGACTTGCAAGGAATGCAATAGGCGAGGGGAAGAGAGTCATTAAATTTTACTCCGATTACACCTCTTGTACACCATACTGCACCAAATCTTAGAAACTTAGAATCCTGAAAATGATAAAAAAAAACCTAACCAAGAGCTAATCCATAAAACTGAAACTTCTATTAAACCCAATAATCAACTCAGGATGTCATCAAGGTTTAAAAACCTACTAACTTTGATGATTACATAACCTCCCTAACTGAAGTTGAAATGGATTTTGGAAAAGTTTACTGATCCTATCTCCTCTAATTAAGCCATTAGCATCAATCAATCTTCTAAATGGAATAAAACTGTTTTCTAGTAAAACTGATTTTATGTGTTCGTATAACGTTTGGGTTTTGATTGAATTACCTAAGAGTGTTCATAACTAAACCAAATCCTGATATAAACGTTAAGACATGAAGAAGCATGATTGATTGTCAAAGGTTATACTTAGGAAGAGATAAATTATCAAAGAATCTTTCTTACCTATCTTACAAAAGATTTCTTTGAGAATCATCACTGTTCTAGTAGCTTATAACAATCTAGAGCTACATAAGATGAACATTAAAACAACTTTCCCTAACAATTGGCTGACATATTTACATGTTTATAAAACAACCTGAAAGTTCTAAACGTAAGGTTAAAGAACAGTTTGTCTATAAGCCGATAAAATCCATGTATGGGTTAATGCAAACATCAAAATGTGATGAAATCTTAATTTAGTTATTTTCATCAAGAACCAAGTGGATTAATGTACCTACCTCAAGATGAGTGGGAGCAACTAAAATAAACTTGTCCTTATATAGATGACATTCTTTTGACAAGTATATGTTACATAAGTCAAAGCATTGTTAACACAAACTTTGATATAATAGATCTCAGAGATATCTCTTACGTGATAGATATCATAACATACCGAGATAGACTCAATGGGACATTAGTTTCATTCTATAAGTTTAACCTTAAATGGGTCCTTACATATGTAACAAACAATACTATTCTCCTTTAGAGGATAATAGGAGAAATGAGATTATTTCCTTACGCTTCATTACTTAGAAGCCTTATGTAAGTTCAAGTCTATACTCATTTAGAGTTTACTCACATTGCAACACACAAGATATGTCTAGATTAATGTGAAACATCTAATAGAGTATTACAATATCTTTAAAAGAAACGGGAGGCTATATTTTAAGGAAGAAGTGAGAACTCAAACCGTTGATTACTCTAACTTTGTAATATTCAAAGATGACAAAATGTAATTTCGGGTATATCCTTATGTTAGCCGATGCGTGTAAAATGCGACATATAAATTACATCAAATGAGGCATAAAACTAACCCTTTTTAGTACTAATGTTGGAAAAAGTGTGCTTTTGTCTTCCTTTTGTATTTTCAGGACCAAATGAGCTTAAACGAATAAAAGGAACAAATATGTAGCAAAAACTAACATAAATACAAAGAAAAGGAATAAACGTGGCATGCCCGACCCCTCGACAACATCTTCACAAACAAAATCAAGAAACAGAAGGCTGACCACGGCCCGTGCCCACTGGACACGGGGGCGTGGTCTGGTGTCTGCAGAAAGGACAAAGCTGTGGAAGCTTCTACGCCCACCACGGGGGCGTGCCCAACTCAGCATGGGGCGTGGTCAACGTTAAGTATAACAACCCTCCTGCATTTTTCTGACACCCTAATATATTTTAAAATACACCCCGTATGTGAAAACCGAGCCCAAAATATGAAATATCATTAAAAATTAATTAAAAACAAGAAAAATAGGTCTCTCGCGGGGCGCGTAAGCCACCCCTAGAGCTTACGCGGGCCGCGACAGCTACGAGATCAGATCGCACCCAGTGCCGACACGTGTCACGATCGTGGCGAGGCTAGAGGTGATGACCAATCAGAGCTAAGGTCTACACCCCTACTACGCGGGCCGCGTAACCCGAGGTTTAACCTTACGCGGGCCGCGGGAGAACAAAAATCAGGCCCTATAAAGTGGGAGCTCGGGCTTTCAGTTTTCGTCGCTCAATTCTTACTTTCTCTCTCGAATTACTATATAGTAGGCACTATACTCGGGTATAATATCCCCCTAATTAACGAAGTTCTGCCCCGTTGTAAGTATTATAACCCCGGTTACGTATTAGATACGCTGCCCAATTGATCCAGGGTTCCGTAACGACTGTTGTGGTTCTGCCCGACGTAGTCATTGGAATGCCGTCTCGGGGAGGGTATCGTTAATATAAATAAAGGGTTATTATACTAACATATGTACATTTGTGTAATTTATAGATAAATCACCAGGAAACCTTAGAAGAAATCTAAGACAGCAATGTGAGTTTATCCTCTTTTTGTAAACCTTTTTGTAACTGTTTTTACAAAACCTTAAATATTTTACAATGTGATTAAGCAGTGATTGAGTCTTTGTAGTTCTTCAATTACTGCCAGTATGTTGGGGTTTTGTATACAAAATGTAGAACACGTTACCATTGGACAATGAGTTAGCCAATGTGTAATATGACCCACCAGTCAGGATTGACAATACTGAATGAGTAATTGTGTAGAAATAAACAATGTGATAGCTCTCAATACTGTTAAAGGATCAAACTCTTCTTGATTAAACTGGGATTCATTCACCAGTATTTCCCACTGACAAATGTTTTTAAAACGAGTTTCAGGTAACAAAATGTAAAAGCCAAATTACAAGAAAGCCAGCTGGAGAGCATTGACGGCTTGGAAAAATGTGGCTATAAAAGTTACCTAAAAGACGATGTTTTAAATTCAATAAAATAGGGTTTATCCCTATAAACATGTTGTAATAAGAAACTTGGGTTTTACCCATGCGATTATTAATATAAAATATGGTGGTTTTACTCTGATAAACATTTCCTAACTACGGTCCTGATGAAATTTCCGCTGCCAAAATGATAAACAAATGATACCACCACAACTGGTCTCGCGGTCGCCCGTTCCCGGGACAGATAAGGGGGTGGGGTTGCGACACTGAGATTTGCAGAATCTTGCAAATCTTGGTAGTACAGATACACTTCTGCACACGGGGCCGTGCCCAGCGAACACGGGGTCGTGTGGAGCCTAATGCAGACAATTGCAATTAATGAAGGAAGAGAAAGGGGATGGCCACGGGGGCGTGTCCAGCGGACACGGGGCCGTGGCCGGACTTCTGTTCAGGCTATAAATAGGGGTGCTTGGCTCACTTCAAAGGCATCCCTTGGCAAACCACATCTCTCCCACTTTGCCACCACTCCACCACCACTACAACACCCACATTCACCACCATCATCCATCATCCACCTTAGAGTGTGTGTAGTATTCTCGGGATCCAATATTGATCGTAAGAGTTCTTGTCAATCAAAGGCCATGTTTGGCTAAGTCTCTTACATCACTTGGTGAAGACAAGCATTTAATGTATTACTTTTGAATTTTAATCTTTTCGCACTTTTTATTTGGTTTTGTATTAATGACTTTAATAACTAGTTTCTTATGTTGAAGGTGAAACTTCTTTATCATTTGTCCATGGTGTCTTGGCATTACTTTATTGTCTATATAAAGTAAAAGATTTTCACCATTCATATCTCTACGGTCTATATAGAGATGTGTTGGCTACGTGGTCGGGGGTTAAGGGAATGGTTTAGTAAGGTTCTTGCCTTGTTCAGTGTATAGATCCTGCAAGGACCTGGGTCAAGCTTACTAGGACCTCCTTCAATACCCACTGGTATTGGATGGCGGGGGTGCGAATGGCTTGATCCCCTCATATGTAAACTACTATTAATACATTAATAGTAAGTAATGTATTATAGGCTATCAGCTTATAATCCAAGTTTACAGTTAGAAATAAAAGAGGATTTATAGGCTATTAGCTTATAATCCAAGTTTTTTATGAAAATAAATATGATAAACGGGTGCATATTTTTATTACGAACGCGTAGGAAAGAGAATCAACTAAAACGGACTTGCGAAACAAAAGTTATGACAATTTTAAGTTGAATTTTTGTTTAAAATTAGAGTTGGGCAACTGCAGCAGCAAACAAGCAAACCTTCTGTCGAAAACGGTATTCAATCCATCCCAGGGTAACAAAAATGTACCGGGACTTGAAGACAAATTATTGGTGGTCGGGTATGAAACACGATATTGTTAAGTATGTCACGAAATGCTTAACATGCTCCCAAGTGAAGGCAGAACATCAAAAACCATACGGAGAGTTACAACCTTTTGAAATTCCGGTATGGAAATTGGAGGAAATAACAATGGATTTGGTGACCAAGCTTCCTAGAACGAAAAAGGGGCACGATACTATATGGGTAATCGTGGACCGACTTACAAAAAGTGCCCATTTTCTACCTATTCGAGAGGCTTACTCTTCTGAGAGGATGGCGGAAATTTATATGAACGAGATCATATCTTGACACGAGGTGCCCGTGTCAATCGTCTCAGATTGGGATACTAGATTTACCTCTCGTTACTGGTAGACGTTTCATGAAAGTGTGGGCACGAAGCTACACATAAGCACCGCCTATCACCCTTAGACTGACGGTCAATCAGAAAGAACCATCCAAACACTTTTAGTATGAGCCCATTTTATGAAGATGTGTTATGAATAGGAAGATTGAAATAGATACAACTATGTGAAATCTTGAAATATGATAATGTTGTAATACTTGAATCTTAGGCCAAATGATGTAGGATAAAAGAATGATATGAACTTGATTGATTGTTGACGGGTTATGAGGCGAACTAGAAGGAATTATACTTAAAAAGCTTATATGTAGTGTCCTACAAATGCGAAACCCACCAAGTGCTCGATAAAATGCCTAAAAGAACATATTTGTGAAATTCGGAAGAAATTATGATAAAGTTGCCATATGTTAGACTATGAAAATAATGAAATGATATTTGAATGAACTAAAAGATGGAACAAATATGTTAATGTAGGCGTGAAGGAAGAAAGCTCAAGTGCTAGGAAA
The DNA here is from genome assembly GCA_030545235.1 of Helianthus tuberosus. NCBI lineage: Eukaryota > Viridiplantae > Streptophyta > Magnoliopsida > Asterales > Asteraceae > Helianthus > Helianthus tuberosus. The sequence continues at coordinate 4,396 of JARYGA010030139.1, read as the reverse complement.
ACAGAGAACACGCAAGATCGAGGTATGTTATTTATGCATACTAAATTCTATTGATAAATTGTTGTTTGTACTAAAACCATAATTATGTTAGTGTGTAATAGTTAAATAGTAAATGGTTTAATCCGTTATGAACGAATTTTCATGAATCGTATATTTATAAATATATATGTTTTATGATCGGTCCTTTATGGGAGAACCGGGTAATGAGAAGATAAGTATGAAAGAAAATGAATTTGTTCGTTATAAACGAACCGAATGAAAGTTACGTCTTGAATGATATTATCCGTTATTAACGGATAATTTATGAATTAATGGAATTAACTCGATTCGTCACTCACGGGTTTGAGTGTATGTATATGATTGGGAGGAACGTATTCGTTCGTTATAAACAAACCGAATAAAGGTTATGTACGAATGAAAATGCCTGTCTCAACGGGATAAGAATGGCATGTTATATCTCAATTTTGAGGTAGTATGTTTTGACCCATTTCATGGGATGAGATAATGCATGTATGAGATGAATGTATGAAAGAGATTAATTTTTGTATTACTAGTCTAGAAGTAACATAACTAACGAGTTTAAAATTTGATGCTTGATGTAGGTAAGTCCTCGGCTTCATAGCTTGGCGACTTGGAACGAACACACTTGACTTCATGCCCACCTAGCGCTTCCGAAGATGTCTAGTTTTGTATGGTTCTAGTTTTTGGGTAGTATGTATTTTTAACATGTGTGGTCTTAGTTGTCCTCATATTTTGGCAAAAAAAAAACTTAGTTCGTATGTTGACTTGTATCTAGATCTTTTAAAATTGTCCGTTTTTGGTTTTGAAAATGGTTGTGTATGTAAACATGTTGGAAGGTTTGGAAAACTTGCATTAGCCACACTTGTTACTTAAAGTAAGTTGTCGAAAGTTTTTATGTTAAGGTCTTATTTGTTTTAAAACAGGGAATCGATATATTTTTAAACGGGTCATGCCGAAATTTTTTGCAAATTTTAGTGTAAAATTAATAATCTTCCCGAAAGCTTTTAGAAGGGTGTTTCATATGAACACGATGTGGAGTTGTGTTGTTGATAAAAGAACCTATTCAAATCCAAAAAGAAGATGCAACGATGAATATAGAATCCAAGTTGCAGTCTGAGAAACCGATTATGAAGAATGGACCGATTAAGAGTATGGAAAAAAATGTCGGGTCATAGGTGACCCAAAACACCGCTTGTTGCTCCGTTTAAGAAAATGAGCATAAGACGAGAAACCCACATATCTGATGCCCTCAGAAAGTGACATTGTCTTCTAGATCGATTTATGGGAAGAGGATCTATTGGCATCATATTTTGGATTAGCACTTTTGGACTTATATTTCAAATTAGCAAACTTTAGACGTGACTGAATACTCAATTAGTTATTGTGAATATATTAGTTGTAAACCTGCTGTTAAGCGGGGGGCTTTTTACTTATTTTAACAAATTAATACACTTTTTAAATTTATAAACTTGTTAAATATTTTAATAAATACATGTTTATCCCCTTTTCAAAAAAAATGAATTAACAAAAATCCACCCCAAATAAAACCATCTAATTCTAAGGGATAAAAACAAAATCAACATACATATTCATGATCACGAGTTAAACTAACCATTAACGAGAAAAAAAAAAAGAGAAACGGACTAGTCCTTGTGTCAGGTCTTGAGTATGAAAAAAGTAGTGTGTGTTTGATGTTTGAGTCGTGTTAGGAAAGATTTCTGCATATCAGCCTTAGATGTACCCTTATACTAATATAAAACATTTTGATCTATATCACAGAAACACAAATTGCAACTTAAGGCATGTTTGACTAAGCTTTTTGAAACAACTTATTAACTTATTGGCTTTTTGGAAAAGTATGTATGAAGTGACTTATTGACTTATTGGTTTTTTCCCCTCACATACACCCTTATTGCCAAACATTACTTTAGAGCTTATGACTTTTCAAAAAACCAATAAGTCAATAAGTTATTTCAAAAACCTTAGCCAAACATGCCCTTACTCTTATAAAAAATACATACACATTGCTAGTTTATACAACAAAACATTTTAATGCATATGTTTTTTTTTTCTATATATCATATTTATTGATTTATTGATATTTAACGAAAATAAAATGCTATAAGTTCACCCACCATAAGTGATAAAACATCTCCAAACCCTAAACCCATTTCTCTTTTCCCCCAAAACCCTAACTCCTTCCGCCACCGCCACAAACATCCACCATGTCCGACGTCGAGCTCCACCGTTCTGATAAGAAGAAAAAGAAGAGCAAGTCCAAAGACACCACCGAAAACCCCCCCGCCGCCACCGAAGATTACTTGATCAAACCACAAAGCTTCACACCAGCAATCGACACATCCGAATGGCCCATTCTCCTCAAAAACTACGACCGATTGAACGTCCGTACCGGCCACTACACTCCTCTCCCCTCCGGCTACTCTCCTCTGAAGCGTCCTCTCGCTGAATACATCAGGTATGGTGTCATTAACCTCGATAAGCCTGCTAACCCTAGCTCACACGAGGTTGTTGCTTGGATTAAACGGATCCTTCGGGTTGAGAAAACGGGCCACAGCGGTACACTCGACCCCAAAGTCACTGGTAATTTGATTGTTTGCATTGATAGAGCCACTAGGTTAGTTAAGTCTCAGCAAGGTGCTGGTAAAGAGTATGTTTGTGTTGCTAGGTTACATTCTGCTGTCCCTGATGTTGCCAAAGTGGCCCGTGCACTCGAGACGTTGACTGGTGCGGTTTTTCAACGTCCACCGTTGATTTCCGCGGTTAAACGGCAGCTTAGGATTAGGACTATCTATGAGAGTAAGCTGTTGGAGTATGATGCTGAGAAGCATTTGGTTGTGTTTTGGATTAGTTGCGAGGCTGGGACTTATGTGAGGACTCTGTGTGTTCATTTAGGGTTGATTTTGGGGGTCGGTGGGCATATGCAGGAGTTGAGAAGGGTTCGGTCCGGTATTATGGGCGAGAAGGATAACATGATTACTATGCATGATGTTATGGATGCACAGTGGATGTATGATAATTACAGAGATGAGAGTTATCTGAGGCGTGTGATTATGCCGTTGGAGGTGTTGTTGACTAGTTATAAGAGGTTAGTGGTTAAGGATTCTGCGGTGAATGCTATTTGTTATGGTGCTAAGCTTATGATTCCGGGTTTGTTGAGGTTTGAGAATGGTATTGAGAACGGGGAGGAAGTGGTTTTGATGACAACGAAAGGGGAGGCAATAGCGTTAGGTATAGCGGAGATGACTACTGCTGTAATGGCCACTTGTGATCATGGTGTTGTAGCGAAGATTAAGAGGGTGGTGATGGATAGAGATACCTATCCTAGAAAATGGGGGTTGGGTCCTACTGCTTCGATGAAAAAGAAGCTGATTTCTGAAGGGAAGTTGAGCAAACATGGAAAACCGAATGAGAAAACTCCGGCTGAGTGGACGAGGAATGTTGTTCTTCCTAGTGGTGGTGACTCTATGGTTGCTAGCCTTGCTGCTGCGCCTGCAGCCGAACAAGCTGTGGAGGAAGCTGCAGAGACCGTGAAAGTTGACAGTGAGAAGAAGAAAAAGAAGAAGAAGAAGGACAAGGATGCTGAAGATGGTGATGCAGGGGTTAAACGTAAGTTGGAAGATTTAGAAGTTGAAGAAACACCGGTGTCCAAGAAAAAGAAGGTTGAAGCCGAAGAGGAGAAGGCAGAAGGTGAGACGACAGAGAAGAAGAAGAAAGATGGGGATGCAGCTGAGAATGGAGATGGGGATAAATCCGAAAAGAAAAAGAAATCTAAAGACGCTGAAGATGGTCAAGAAGCAAGCAAAAGTGAAAAGAAAAAGAAAAGTAAAGAAGCTGAAGATGGTCAAGAAGTAAGCAAAAGTGAGAAGAAGAAGAAAAAGAAGAAAGATGCAGAGGAAGAGTAGTTATATAAATAAGATGGTTTCATGAATTTTCAAGTTGAGCTTTGAAGTTCCTGAAAGTTGCTGCATCTTTCTGGAGATAACCACCAGTTTCAGGCAGCAATTCTTTTCGAGTTGAATGTCTATGTTTTCTCTTTTCTGTCTTGTTTAAGGTGCTATGTGTTCTTTATATGTTTGTAAGGATTTGACGCTACTAGAATTATGAAATTTTTGTAGTTTCTTGTTAGCAGCTTTTAGGGCATTTTGGTTTTCGGTTTTCTTTTGTTAGCTTTGATGGGTAGATAGATTTTTAATCACCTAAACTTAACATATTTTGTGTTAGACCATGTGAATCGATCCTTGTAGTTGCTCTCCAATAACAACTAACGATCCAAGGCTCACAACTACCTTTAATCCCCACCAACATTTGAGTTGTGCTCACCGACTTAATTTCATTTACAAACAAAATCATTCTC
>JARYGA010030138.1:0-26447 GCA_030545235.1 Helianthus tuberosus | reverse complement strand
CACACATTCTTGAGTTTTGTGGTTTGTTTTACCACAGATGGTGCAGCTTTCAGCAGGTACAATGACACTTGTTTTGTTTAGATCATATGCTTTTAGATGAAAACAGTCTTTTGTTAGATGATTCTTCTTTTCACAAAAATCACAAAACAGGTTTTTGATCTTTTCTCTTTTCTTCCTTTTCTCAGATTCTTTAGCAACAGAGTTTTGAACCACTGTTGGGATGTCTTTGATAGGAATAACCTTTGCTTTTGGAGCTGTGACACCATCAGTGGTTGTGAAATCCATAGGCTTGAAATTTTCAAGAATGTCACACTCATCAGACCATGTGGGTTTAAATTGGTATTTCTCAATTTCCTCAAAGGTTGAGGACCCCACAGATCTTTCCAGAGTGATTTTGTTACCAAGTTTGTCAGTTATCTTTACTTCTTGGCCATTCTTGTTGGTTGGTTTTATTTCAGATGAACCAGCTTGTTTTACAGCAGTGTTTTCAAGTTCATCATATTTTCTATATCCTATTCCAAACTTGACATTGCTTTCAAGCTGTTTTTCAAGCATAACCTCATAACCTTTGCAAGATTCCACCCATCTTTCACAAGTAATTTGGGTGGACTCCAACTCCTTTTTACAAACTTGGTATTTTTCTACCATAGTTTGGAGTTGGTTCTTGGTTATGCTTTGCTCTTCTTTGAGACTGCAGATTTCTTTATCCTTTTCAGCCAATTTGTTTTTAAGTTCTTTTAATGACTTTTCAAATTTGACTTCATCAGTTAAGACTTTATCCCTAAGGTTTTCATTCACCTCTTTAATGCTAGCAAATGCATTAATGCATTTGTCTGAACACAGTTTTTCAAGAACCTGAGGTGATACCTTGGCAGCAGCCATCATAGCACAATCACATTGATGATCATTTTCTTCATCAGTTCTCTCTTCTTTCTCACCTTCTTCCTTCTCTTCCTTTTCTTCTTTGGACCAGGGGTCAAACAGTGGTTCAATCAGGGTTTCTGAATTTTCTCCCAGCAGTAGTTCACCAGCAACTGTAGTAACCACTGCTTCAGCCACTTCATCCACTGTTTCAGTACTTAGCTGTTCTGCTTCAGCTTTTACCCCTTCTGGTATTGACTCTAATGCCATCAGAAAAAATTCATCATTAAAAGTATCATTAGAAGCATAGAGTGCAAAATTTTCATCACCAAGTTCATCAGGCATACTGCTCCAGTCAACAAAGCCTTGGGTGAAAAAGCTTTGCTGATCTGGTTGAACCACTGCTGGAGCAGTTTGTTGAGGTGCAACAGGTTGCACTTGTGCCTAAGGGACAGGGGTTTGAACATACTGAATTTTTTGAACAATGGTTTGAACATAATGCACAGGCACAGGGGTTGCAGCATAGTGAGCAGTGTTAACATGGGTTGCAGGGGTATATTGGGCATAATGCACAGTGCTTTGGTGTTGTGGTCTAGGGTTTGAGCTGGGATCAGTTATAATTGGACCAGTGGTTTGACTACAGCATTCCCTAGCAAAATGACCTAGCCTATTGCACTTATAACACTTGATTTTGACTTATCCAACCCCACTTTTAAATTCCCATGTAACCTTGGGAATTTTCTCCCTGTTCTTTTATAGAATTTGCTTGTTCTCACACTAAGCAATGCCAATTGATGCAAGATATCCATTTCTTCTAAGTCAGTGAGATCAAAGTGTTGCAAATCATTGAGTTTAAAGCACAAATTATCAGAGTTCTGGCTTTCTCCATTTGCTGTGAAAGCAAAGTTGGATGAGTGAGGATCAGAGTTGAAATTACCTCCAGCAGTTATGTCAATAAAATGATCATAACTCTGATCCTTACTGCTGCCAGACTCTTCTTGACCCAAAAGAGCTGTGTTGCCAAATGAATAGTCATCTGTAACTTTGCCAGACTCTTGCAACCTCTTTTTCTGGTTTAACTCCATTTCATAGGTTAGGAGTCTACCATGAAGTTGGGTCAGTGTTAGGTCTTTGAACTCAACAGAATTTCTAGTCACAAAGGCAATTGTATCCCATTTTTCAGGTAGTGATCTAAGAAACCTGCTATTTTGGGTAGATTTAGGAAATTCAACCTTAACAAGTCTTAGCTCACTAATGAGACAACTGAATCTCTCAAACTGTTGAGTCAATGACTCACCCTTAATGTGACAAAAGGTTTCATACTGCTGATTCAGAATTTCCCTATTATTTTCAATTACTTCTTCAGTTCCCCCGAATTGTTCCTTAAGTGCATCCCATAGCTCTTTGGCACTGTTACAATGTAACAGCCCAGCAAAGATTTCATTGGGTAATGCAGATGCAATGATGCTGAATGCTTTGGCATCTAGTTCGAACTTTTGAAAATCAGTTTCAGTATAGTTTTCATATTTTTTAGGTTCGAACTTCTTTGAATCCTCAACACTCGGCACCATGGGAACATGGGGCCCAAAAACAACTGATCTCCAACATCCAGTGTTCTGTTGAGCAAGGATGTGACCCATCCTTCTCTCCCAGATGTTGTATTCATTTCGTTTTAACATGGGTGGTTTGAAAAGTGAGCCGATGTTATTCTTATCATCTTGTGATTGTGACGTCATCCTGGTTGTTTTACAGGTACTGATTAATCAACTTTGGTTGTGATTAAGCCTTACTCTGTTTTTCAACAAAACGAACAACTATCAGTATCAACGATTGTGAGCTGAACTATTTATGTTAAAATGATTGTTAAATCAAATTTGACTGTCCGGGCTCTGATACCAATTGTTAGGATCTGAGTTTGGATTGATTGTGTTTTACGTTTGATTTAAGATGAACAATGAACAAGTAGTGCAGCGGAATATAAATGGAATTAAACTTTGCACACAATCAAACAGGAGAATTTCTTTAAACACACATTTTCAACATAGAACCGAAAGATTGAATTTATTTCAACAACGATTACAATGCATGCATGTAACAAACTCCCCCTCAGCCTGAGCTCACAGTGTTTGTTCGTACAGGAGAAAAGTGGTGAAGAGCTAATAGAACATTACAGGGTACTGTTCTATTTATAGGCACCGACAAACCACTGTGGCATCTTTGCTGACGTCACCATGAAAGTGACATCTAACCTCCTAACAAACTCTAACAACTGATCTATACAAACACTGCTATGCTAACAACTGTTTACAATACATAACATAGGGAAAACTAAACTGTTGCTCTATCCTTCCACTGTTGTGACTCCAGCAGTACTTGATATGTCTCAGCAGTGCTTGACCATAGCAGTAGATTGATCAACAGAGCTTTAGTTCTTCAACAGTCTTTGACTTGATCAGCAGTTGTAGGTCAGCAGTTGTAAGGATCAGTGGATTGGAGGTCATCAGATGTTGAAACCACTTTCAAGGGGAGAGAATGAAAACATAACATCTGCTTATTATGGATCCACTGCTCTGATCCAGTTTTGGCTCTAATCAAGTGTTCCTCTGATAGGGTTCAATCCCAACAGTGGGAGAGGTGGGTGGTGGTTAGGGATGAGCTCGGTACCGATCGGTGCCGGAAATTAAAGTACTGGTACCGAAAATCCCCAAAAGTAGGTACCGGTACCGAATATACCCAATTCGGTACGATTTGGTACCTTTTACCCTCGAATACCGGTACCGGACCGGTACCGAAAATGTCAAAAGTCGGTACCGAAAATGTACCCGGTTCGGTAAATTCGGTGCCCGTACCGGTTCGGTACCAGGTATCATTTGCTTATCCCTAGTGGTGGTAGGGTAGCTTGGGAGAAAAAGATAGATGAGATAGAGGATTTATGTGTGTGTGTGTGTATAGGGTAAAATGACCAAAATACTCTTGTATAGGGTCCACTAGATCATATTAACCATAAAAAATAACTTAGGGGCTGTTTGTTTAGCTTTTACTGGTTCAGCACTTAATGGTTCAGATTGTTTGTTTCGCGAGCAGATGTCTGAATGGTTTAGACATTTGCCTCTGAATGGTTAAGCATTATACTGAGTCTGAATGCTTAAGACATCTAATCTGAATTGGTCATACATTTGCATCTGAACAGTTAAGCATTATACTGGCTCTTAATAATTCAGACCTCTTACTAGTTCAGCACTTAATGGTTCAGACCTCTTACTGATTCAGCACTTAATCATTCAGAAGTTACCAAACAGCCCCTTAGTTAGACCACCTGTAGTGAAAGCTAAATTGGACGTTTTTTTGCCCCCATTCACGCCAAAAAACACCCGCACACCGCCCCCTTGGGCGTTTTTTTGCATTTTTTTGGTTGGGGTGTAGATTAAAACGTCGGATTGTTTTATTTTTTACCAATAACAAATTTCCATCTCATTTATTTGTTTTATTTTTCTAAAAAAGATAATAATTGGGTAATCATTGTTGGGACATTATACCACTACACCCATTTTTAACAAATGCCCCTTTATTGACTAGGTGGCCACATGTCGTTTCATGCCCAAGGGTGGGGCATTTGTTTCAAGCCCCACTACACATGGTCTTAAGGCTAAATGACATAATGTGCAAGGGTTTGCACACATCGAGTACGTTTTTTTGTACTTTTTAAAGACAAATGACGCACTTTGTAATCTAGTGTCAACATAAAGAACAATTTTTGTAATTTACTCTTATATAAAGGGGTAATTACGTATAGTTTACCTCGACTTTACAAAATTTTCTAACTGGTATCCACTACTAGAACCGTCACACCCTCAATTTTCACATACGAGGTTTTGACATTTTACTCTTTAACCTCATTTTCTTTAATTATTTACGTTTGTTAAACTAAAAAAACCATTACATATAGGCTATGCAGTTAAAGCGGTCCAAAATCGAATAGCGGTCAAGGTCCGCTATATGATATATAGGTTATAGCGGTGGTATAGCAATGATATAGCGGTAATTTTTATACCATGCATAATTTATGTATTTTTATATATATATAAATATATCTTTGAAAAATATTAATAGTAATATCAAAATTCATAGTAATATCATTCCATTATCAAAAACTTGTTGCAAATCAAATACTAATAGTGACTTTGAAGTATTTAATTTAAGAATTAACACAATCAAACACCGTTACTGCTATAACCGCTATAGGCCACAGCTATAGCACCGCTACAGTACCGCTATAGCACCGCTATAACGGTATTTAGCGCCGCTAATAGCGGAACCGCTATAGGCCATCGCTATTTGGACCGCTACACACCTTGAGGTCCGCTAACCGCTATAGCACCGCTATTGACTGCTTAGCATATAGGTGTCTTTAATTGTTTTTCTTGGCATTCGGGTATAATTTTTTGTTTAAAACAAGCTATTCAAATACTTATTATTGTCTTCATATTCCATAATAAATTTTGTTGATAACAGAGTTTTATTCGTAGTATACTTTTTTTGGTATCGTTAGATATAACGATCCAGTACCATAGTACCATACTGATACCATGACGAACCAACCTGATACCTGTATTGGGTATTATCAATCTGGAACTAGTATTCATTATTATGGTTTCTAATCATGTAAAACGCATGTCGATATTCTTTTGAGACTTTCATATTATTTTTTTGGTTTTCTCCTTTGATTGCTATACCGCTATACCGAGTGTTGGTACAGGTAATATACCTTTCTCTTTCGGTTGCTATACCAACTGCTGGTACCTGTAATGAAGATTTCTCTTTCGGTTGCTATACCGAATATCGGTACCACAATGAATTGAACCAATACCAAAACGAATTCTCACCGCATCGCACGTGAGTCCCACTAGTTTTTTTTTTTTTTAATTTTTTTAATTTCATTGTAGTTGAGTTTAGGAAACAAATACCTTTTCTTAACGTTGAACACCCCCTCCATTGACGGAACTATCATACGGAGAACGGTGTCGCCCTACACTATTGAATTTTGGGTATCATGTATAACGCGTAATAGGAAAATTTCGAGCGACGCCATTATTTTGTACGAGCGACACCATTGTCTTTTTACGAACGACACAATTGTTTTTTTTTTCTAAACCTTTTACATATTCAACATATTTATAGTTTAAAAATTAAGTCCAGTTAGTTCATTTTTAATAGTGGGCTTTAAATTATTAAAGAAATAAAGGCCCATGTTTAACTTTTAGACCATTTAACCCAATAACCATTATAGCACATGTTCGATTAGTTTATTTTGAATTGTTTAACCGAAACTAAACTAAAACTAAAAAAAGGTCGTCAGATGTACACTATGATAACTCGGTAATGGGAGGAGAATAGGAAGAACTAGATAGTCAAGAAGAGGCCACGAGGGTTGAGGGGTTGAGGGAGTAGGGCTGAGTTCGATAATAATTATCAATTTATCATCAATATTCAAGTATTCATTATTCAACGGATAATAGATCAACGTCAAGCAAATCAACTAAACCAAACATGAGTGAAGGTTTGTTATTGATTCTTCAATCATTAAATTTGAAAATAGATGTGAATACTTGATTTGCTTCTAATCAATCAATGTTATCTATCTTTATACTTGAATTTTGAATACTTGATTAAAGTTGAAATAGTTAATTACATGTGTATTTTATGTATGCGATTGTTACTTATTACGTTGTTAGACTATAGACTAACTAGACTTAGTCACTTGGTAGTTCTTGATTTAGTGAAAGTATATACCTTATAGAGTTATTATATTATTAATTCAATTTTTTATTGGCTTGTTTAGAGGTTCTTGAATGTAGGGAGCAACTATAAACACGTATTATATTTATATATATTTTAAATGATTTTATATTTTTGTTATTTGTTTTTTTTTCCTTTGACAATGACATTGTACATTTTTAATGATATCGGCCTTTAATATGTCATTCAAGGCTACACAACCCGATTTGAAAATGTTTTACTCCGGGTTATTATAAACCTGTATTGAAAAAAAAAATGACGCAATAGAAAAAAATCTTAGCTCCGCTACCGACCCCCTTCTCCCTCTAAAATATACTCTGAAAATCCACCTATTTTCACTTTGTGGGACTTCAACTTGTACCACTTTATTGGGATAAACATCTGGTGTCATTAGGCCAAAAAGCTACTTTTGAAAATAAATACCCCTAACAATCGATTCATGATAGACCAATATAAGCCATATTTATATTACATCCACATGACAAAGTAATTATTGACTATCCACATATCTTATATACAAAAAAGATATACAAAGTGTAACCCAAATAAAGGAACTGACAAAAAAGAACATATGTATCTGATTACCAAAAGAGAACAAAGGATGTGCCATCTCAACCCAGACTTTTCAGAGTTCATGTTCTTTAATAGCTTCTGTGAATCAATGTTTCTCCATGGAGTTGTAACCGAGATTGGCCTCGAATTTTACTCGAACGGGATCTTATTCAAGCGTTGCAGTGGGGCTCGTACATTACACTCGTTACCATTGCTTGCGATCTTGGAATTTCGAATCTTCAACATATCAAGAAACTCTATATATTTCTGCACTCTTTTTACCTGAATTATTTTTAACACAATAAACTATTTATTTTCGTTCTAACTCTTAATGAACATGTGTGTAAATATCCTATAGAACTGTCCCTGATGTAAAAAAGCAATGTCACCTAAACTTTTAAAAATGTTCTCACCTTCATTAAATAAGTTCTTAGATACATTTTTCCATACTTTTTACATTAAAATTATATTTAGAGTTAAATGCTATTTTAGTCCCTGTAGTTTGGGTCATTTTACCGGTTTAGTCCAAATGTTTGAAACGTTGCCATTTTAGTCCAAATAGTATCAAACGTTGCCCTTTAGTCCATTGCGTTAACTTCATTCATTTTTTCTGTTAACGAGAAGGACAATTCGATCATTTTATATGTAATTCTGTTAACTAGAAGGGCAATTCGACTATATAAAATGACCGAATTGCCCTTCTCGTTAACATAAAAAATGGATGAAGTTAACCCAGTGGACTAAAATGACAACGTTTGATACTATTTAGACTAAAATGACAACATTTCAAACCTTTGGATTAAAGTGGCAAAATGACTAGACCATAGGGACTAAAATGACATTTAACTCTTAGATTTCATTTGGGTGGGGAGCGTGAGACCCACCAAAGTTTATCGATGGACATCAAGGTCCCACGTGGGTGCTATAATATATCACAATGTAGGATATACAGACCCTTAGTTTGGTAATTTGATAAACACCAAAATTCACTATTGACCATAAATATAAGTTATATCAAGTAACACTATTTTTTTTATCTCAAACAAATTCTACAATGTCATTTATATTTGAGTGATCCAAATGTACCTGCATTCTCCTCTGCAACTTCACATCACCATCTGCCACAATTCCATCCAGTTTGATCAATTGGGACATCAACAACTCGATCAAATTCAACAAGGCTTTTTCCACCACTTTCTTTCCACCATAAATCTCTATTTCCAAATTACCAACCTATATGCATTTTTTTTTGTTTATAAACAAGATGTCAAAACTTAATTCATAAACATAAACTCGAGTTGTTTAGCGTTAGAAGAACAATTAGAAATGTGTATGGTGTACCTGTTTAACAAGCTTATCGATTTCTGAACTGATCTCGAGTAACTGTGTGCTAGCTTTGTCAATTTTCGCAGTTTTAATATTCTGGAGAAGCCTTTTTTCTTGAGTCGGTATATCGATAAACAATAACATTCTTGACCCGTCTGTGACTCCTGCTGCATCCAAATATGTTTTCGAGTCTCTTTCTTTGTCTTTGTATACTAGTTTTTGATCCAAAGGGTTCAATCCCGTTGGCCCAGCTAACATTTTCTTCAACTCACCTAAATGTCGATGTTCAAATTTCCGTTTAACAAACCATATATAATAGGATAAACTGGATTTTAATAGTCCAAACAATAATTTACTGGTTGATAATTCATAATGCAATATTTGACCAATGACACTTACAACTTTCACTTTTGTTGCCAAGGGCACGGCAGTACCAACCAGTAAATCACTCATTTATATTCATAATAATTTATAACTTTTTGATTAATTGGAACAAAAATCACTCATTTTTTATTTAAAGCAACAATGTTGCTTTCAGTTGGATTGAGATTATCCTTGTTACAGAAGGTAAAAATAGATATGCCATTACTAAAATTACTAGTATGAATTATTATTGGCATATTTATTATAGTGTGAAATATTAAAATCTATTTTTTTCTATATATCCATATATTTAAACCAAATGAAATTTGACACAACAATCATGTCAAGAGGTTAATATCGTCTTTTCACAACTTATACACACACCTTTCAATATTTAGTAAGATGCATTGTCACCATCATCATGCACATGAAATTGAAACATGTAAATAAATATAATTTAATTGCAAATTACCAAATGTTGCTTGTGATTTAATGTGGACTTCATGATAGGATGAACCATATTTGACTTTGACTCTAATGATTGGAACTATGGTTTTATTTTGATGAACATCTGAATTCCTCTTTTGCACCAACATTCCACATGGCCTGAGATCCCAAGCAGCCATACCCACCTCCCTACCACCACTACCCGTGGTGGCCGCTCCACGTGTCGCCGTCACCGGAACTGTTCCAAGATTTCTTGATTTAACACCTAGCATCCTTCTTGAAGATTCAGGTCAAGTTGCAACACTAATATATGAAATAGTCAGCATCCACAGTTGGAAAATGTAGGAAAGAAGGGTTTTTGAAAAGTGTTCATGAAGTTTTTGGAAACTTAATGTGGAGGAAAACCATGAATGAAGAAAGAATCAAGATTCTTCTGACACATTTTAAAAAAGAAACACTCTTGTTTTGTATAGCTAAAACCTATGAACAAAGCAACCAAAATCAAGTGTTTTGTTTGGTTTGATTTGGGTTGTGTTTCAAAGGAAAAGCACACAAATTTACACACTTAGTGTGTGTGTATATTTGGATACCTTGATGGAAAAAGAAAAAGAGAAATGCATGTATATATAAGGAGAGGGAAAGAATAAAAGGAATGGCCATGGAAGAAAGGGTGTCCACACTAACATGCATTTTATTTTAAATTTAATATATATGCGATCCCTTTTTCAAAACCTATAATATTTGAATTTAATTAACATAGTTCACCAAATGTATGATCATTTTGAAATATCTTATAATAATGTGAACAAATACAATATTAAAGATTGCTTATCAAATAAAACAATAAAGGATAAAAGGATGTGTAGCTTTTTCTTCTTATTATTTTCTGTACTTTGTTTAATCACATTTTACACGTTTAGTGAATGGTTCTAAACTTTTTGTATAATTTATAGAATAATTTGTGTTTTTTTTAGCTATACTTAGACACTTTTTTTTCTTTCCGGGTTTGATCCATGTTTTCAACAAGATGGAGTTTAAGTAAATTATTTTTTATGATGTTTTTTTATCTAGTATCAGCCAAAGATCTCGTCACTCAACGTCATGACTTGTCATCATATGATTTTGATAAAATTACGAAAGTAATCATCTCCTTAATTGGGTGTGCTATAATATTAGAAAATTTTCACACTAGTAATGTTATACGCAAACCATCAATTAGTCACGTATCTAACTTTGTTAATCCACAAAAGGCATGATTGTGTCCTATTTGAACTACCATATTATTTATATTTTATGTGAATCTATTGTCGTGTATTAGGTTTTGCTTACATGTTTTATATTCTCCATGCTAAAATACATGTCATCATTTGTGGTTCATATTTATGATATGATGCGCTCATTTTTTACAAGTGTTCATAAACTTCTATAAGTTATTGCTTAAATAGAAAAGAATTAACTAATCAACTTAATAATACATATGAAAGTTTATTCTATAGAATACGAGACAAGGATTAATATAGTTGACTTTATTCACACGAATCAAAACGATGTATAAGATGTACAAATGTGATATCTAATAAATAAACAATAAAAGTATATATATATACTAGGTTAGAACCCCGTGTAATACACGGGTTGAATAAATGTAATTTTATATACTAAATTAAAACAGTTATTCTTTAAAAATCTCGTTTATTACACGAGTTGAACAAATGTAATTTTATATATTAAATAATAAAAAATTATATCTCTAAGAACCTCATGTATTGTACTGAATAAATGTAATTTTATATACCAAATAACAAAAATCCGTGTATTGTACGAGTTGAATAAATCTAATTATATATACTAAATAATAAAAAAATTATATCTTTAAAAACACGGTGTATTACACGGGTTAAATAAATGTAATTTTGTAACCTTGAATACCACAAGCGGGGCGAATATATACTAAATAATAAAAAAAAAAGTTATATCTTTAAAAACACAATGTATTACACGGGTTAAATAATTGTAATTTTGTATAGTAAATAATATGCTATTGGATTCGTTTAAAAAATCATAAATTTGGTTCGGTTTAATTCGAATCAAATCACAAATTTGGTTAAGTTTAATTCGAATTGATTAGAACCTCAATTTGAAAAATCAAAAACAGAATTATATTATTAGCTTCTCTTCCTAATTAGTGTTTTTTTTTTAAGTTTGATCTAATGTCTAATAAGTTATTTTGTATATTTTGTTTGTACTTAAAATTTTTTATATGAGCGTATTATTTTTTTTTAAGTTTAAGATTATTGTTTTGTGTTATTATTTAAAAAATATCTTTAATTTATAACTTAAATTTGAAGATAATATATTATTAGAAAAAATAGAATGATTTTATCCGACATTCAAAGTAAGATAAGATTTAATATTAATTGGTTATTTATTATTTAATTAATTGATATAAGATAAGTATGAAAAAACAGGAAATTACAAATGTAGACGTCTTCAATGAATGACACGTGTCACTTATTGGTTTCTTTTATTATATAGTATAGATATATCATGTATAATAAAAGTAACAATAAAAGTATATCGTAAAACATGTATAATAACTTAATATCATCTCTCAACGATTATTTCCGTTAATTATATATAAAATACATTTATGAGGGATATAAGAAATAGAAGTATTACATAATATATTTCCTCCATGTATGTCTTGTAATAGCACACCTCCTGGTTAGGGGTGTTCATGAGCCGATCTGATCCGATCGAGGGTCTGCTCGTGCTCGGATTAAATTACAACCAGTCCGATCCGATCAGATCGAATTTGCAAAACCGAGCACAAAATTGATGCTCATGCTCGGATTGAATTTGAATCGAGCGGATCGTTTTCGCTCGGTTTTTCTTAAATCCTAACTAAAATCGAGCGGATCATTTTCGCTCGGTTTCGCTCGATTGAATTATAAGGTTGCGTTCAACAAAAACAAATCCTAACTTGATTAAAACATGTCTAACACCTTACTATCAAAAGCAAAACATAACTAAAATCATGATTCTAAAAATGTTCTTAACAATATCAAAAAGCACAAAATAAAGTGCGAAATACAAATTGTCATTTAGCTCAAAAGCCATAAACTTCTTTAAGCTTGATCGTCTCCATCCACAAAATTCAACTTCAAATCAACATATAACCTATAAACACAAGCATTAAACAAAACCATTAAGTTCTGCACATTACATAACTTTTATGGTTTGTTAATTATAAAAATATCTTTCATTTATTATCAGACTCGTCTAGAGCCAACACATCAATTTCCAATTTTTCTTCATCTCTTGCAGCTTGCTACACATTAAAAAAACAAAATACAAATGTTAATGCACAAACTACAAAAGTATAAGTAGATTATAAATGTAATAAAAGCTTACTTTCAATGTTTTTAAGGTTATTTTTGAGCTGGACTTTAACCAATCACTTCCATAAACAAGAAGTTCCACCATATCCTTTGAAAGAGAGCTTCGGTAGTCATCCAATATACGCCCCCCAGTACTAAAGGCTGATTCGGAAGCCACGGTAGTGATCGGAATGCCAAAAATGTCTTTCGCCATCTTACTCAAAACCGGAAACTTGCTACAATGTTGACTCCACCACTTCAACACATCAAATTTTGGATCCATACATTTTAGGTTTGGCTCATGCAAATACTCCTCAAGTTCAGATTTTCTTTCAATCGAAATGGTTCTTGAATTGAGGCAAGCAAAAAAATCATTCGTGTGTGAACTTGATTCATTATCAGATGTTTTTTAGCTATATATATTAATTATTAATAAAAAATAATTCGAGCGAAACTGAGCGATCGACGAGCGAGCAGACCTTTGCTCATGCTTGGATTGAATTTGAATCGAACCGATCCGAGTGACCCATTTACAAACTGAGCGGGAATCGAACGACCATTTTTCAAGCATTTTTTCGAGCGATCGTCGAGCAGTTTGGACAGCCCTACCTGGTTAACGCATATTCAAATAAAATGTTGAAGATGTTACGTATCCAAGACATGTCATATCCACCTCGTTACCTAAACACAACTTTACCAAATGTATGTCAGTTGTACATCACACATATTTTGAACGACTTTGCTGGATGCATCAAATTTCTTTATATTTATTTCATTTTGTTGATACTTGCCAATCAACGACTCTAGCTCAGCTCTCACAGAATCAAGTTCCATAATTTTTAGGCTAAATTGCACTTTTCGTCCTTTATGTTTCAGGGTTTCTGCAGGCGCTGTCCTTTAAATTTAAAAATTACACTCTATGTCCTTTATGTTTGCAACCTATAACGGGCGGTGTCCTTTCTCATAAACTCAGTTATCTTTTAATGTTAAAACTCCTTGTCTCTCTCAACATCAAACATGAGGGACCTTTTATGTAAAAAAAGTGAAACATTCAAAAACAAAACAAAAGCATCAACCGCCATCTTCTACGTTTATCCGGCCGACAATTTCGCCGGATTCTGGCAACTCCGGAATCCCACTTCTACGCTTTTTCGGTCTGTTTCTTTCGCGATAAACATCATCTCCATCTTATAACAACTTAACAACGAAGTTTCAGCATGCATCTCGTTACTTCGATGGTAATCCGGTAAGCACTACCAATTCCGGCGAACCCAAAACTTTGTCTTCGTCTTTGAGTCGAGCATGAAGATGCCCTATGGGTGCCGTGGCAGCCTTAATGTACTCGCTTTCTTGATTTTGTTCCAAGATCTTCAGTTCCAAAAGTTAATACATTTTCACAATGCATCCATCATATAAAGTTTCTTGATTTACTCACTTGAGTAATTTCTTTTCAATTTTTATTGTTTTTTTTTTCAGTATGCCCATCGTAAATGTGTTCAGCGGTGGTGCAACGAGAACGGAAACACCACTTGTGAAATCTGCCTTCAAGTTTGTCTTCTGTGACATATATCTTTCAGTATCATATGACCATTTCACCATTAGTTTCAACAAACACCACTTGTGAAATCTGCCACGGCACCCACAGGGAATCTTCATGCTCGACTTAAAGACGAAGAAGAAGTTCCGAGTTAGCCGGAATCCGGCGAAATTGCCGGCCGGATAAACGTAGAAGATGGCGGCTGATGTTTTGTTTTGTTTTTGAATGTTTCACTTTTTTACATAAAAGGTCCCTCATGTTTGAAGTTGAGAGAGACAAGGGGTTTTAACATTAAAAGATAACTGAGTTTATGAGAAAGGACATCGCCCGTTATAGGTTGAAAACATAAAGGACATGGAGTGTAATTTTAAACTTAAAGGACAGCGCCTGCAGAAACCCTGAAACATAAAGGACGAAAAGTGCAATTTAGCCTAATTTTTACATTAAGTCTGTTTTTATAATCATAAACCCAACATTGATGGTGGTTAAGATCCTTGTGAAGTTGAGTTATGTCCTTCTTTTGTGCTTCAACCTTTTTAGTAAGCAACTTGTTGCTTTCTTTAAGGTTGAGGCACTTAGCAGTTGCACTGTTATAGTCGTTAATCAAATTAAAGTTATGAGCTCTTATTTGTGCAAGTTTACTTCTACAAATATCATAACATAAGAGAGTGGTTACTGTGTCAGTGAGCGATTTTGGTTCATCGGTCTAAGCCATCATTCAGTGATATACTGGTGTTGCTTCAGAAAGTTTGAGTGCTTCCACTTGTGCCATTGCATTTGACCAATTGAATCCATGATGCTCATGAACCATCAAAGCATTTACTGTTCCACTTCCTCCTGAACTTGATGATGTCTGCACAGGTGTAACAGGAACCATTGTTCTTTCAGGGTTTTGATTTGCAACTACCTGACTTGAGACGCAACCTGCTGGCGCCTTCTTGCAGTCTCTGGCAAAATGACCCGGCTCATGGCATCTGTAACATCTTAGCTTGTCTTTAGTAGGTCCAACACGCAAATTTGACATTGGACGTCGACCATACTTCTTCTGGAATTTTTCAGCTCTAAAAGCAACCATGGCCATCTTCCATGACACGTCCAGCTCCTCCACATCTTCTTCAAGAACTTGATCAATGTCAGCAGTTAAAAGAGATGGAGATAAAAGATCACCTGCTAAGAAAGCATTCAAACTGTTAATCATGGAAGCAACAAGGGCCAATTTTCTTCATTTTGTTTTGTCAAGAATGTTGCATTCAGTGTTGCAGTAGCGGAAGTAGCGCCTTGAGAAGATGAAGGGGTTACAGGGCTATAAATCATGTTCGGTTACTGAGTTTGGACTTGGGGTGCAGGGATATTGACAGAAGTTTGTTGGGTTGGAGGGGGAAGACCATACATATAATTTGGTTTAGGAGTTTGGGTTAGTGGGCTAAAGACCATGTTTGGATTTGCGTTCCGGTTTTGATTACAAACTGGGCTATTTGTATTCGAAACCCCATGAACTGAACTAAAAACAATATTGGGATTAGTTTGTGCGACTAAAGCAACATTAGAACTAGTCAATCGTGCAGCCATCATGCTACTCTTATGATTCAAATCTCTCTGATGATTGTCAATCTCACACGACTTGATAGTGGCAATCATTTCGGTGGGCGTAACATCATTCAAGTTCTTCGTCTTCTTGATCATGGCCACATCAGCATCCCAGTTCTTTGGCAGAGAGTTCAGCAGTTGACGATTCATGCCACTGTTTGTGACGGTGATTTCAGCAGTTATCATCTGTGAGACCAGCTTAACAAACCTTCTGATATGATTTTCTATCGTTTCACCATAAATGTGATTAAAAGAACTAAATTGCTGATTTAGCATGTTAACCCTGCTTGTCTTCATATCTGCATTCCCTTCATACAAATTTTTTAACTCGTTCCACACTTAGCATTTTTGAAATTTCTGACTATGATAGCAATATCTGGCCCAAGTTCCATAGTTAATTAAGATTGCCTCAGCCTTTTCATCCTCTTCATTTATTTTATTATCTTCTGATGATCACAACTATTTAGGTTTTGGAATCTGAACAAGTTCAAAAATTAGATTAAACCACAATTTACTAGATATTAAATAAGCATACATTTTCCTTCTTAACTATAATTAGAATCATTACTCATACTCCAGTTTTCTTCTAGCTATTACATTGAAAGGTAAAATTAAAAAGACAAGCTAGGTTTCAAGTTTCAGCCAAAAAGGTTTATTATTATTAACGGGATAATGAGTGAGCCAGCCAGCCACGTCACTTGTTGATCAGATGAGTTCACATATTCATCCACTCACGTCAATTTGTATTCCTAAACATCCCATGTTTTTTGCTTTGGCTTTTCTATAATAGCCACAACACTATGTCATGTTGCTATGTGAGACCCCTTGGGTTGTTTTTCCATATTTTCGATAACGATATATTTACATCTATCAACAACTGGAAATCTGTAATTTTGAGGTAAAACAGCACACTTGATTATTTACCAAAGGTAGGTAGCTTTTGTCACCGACCAAAACACCCATACGCTTTCTAAATTGACATCTACACCCTTTATTCTTTAAGAAACACGCTTACACTCAGTGGCGAAGCTTGACCCGAATGACGGGGGGTCGAAAACGTATATACCCAAAATTTTCTATAGAACCGGGGGGTCGAAAACGTATATACCCAAAAATTTCTATACGAAAACTACATATATAACACTACTGAACGAAAAGTTCGGGGGGTCGGGGGCCCCCTCCCGCCCCTTCTCTACTTCGCCTATGCTTACACTTTCTAAATTGACAACTGCACCCCAAATTTTTAAGTAAGTTACACATTCACTTCTAATTTTTGGAAATTGACAACTTTGGCTCAAACTTTTCTACTTGATAACTTAACACCTCATTTTGTTTAAATTATTTTTACGACTTTACTCCACAACGTACCACACATTACTATACTTTTTTTTATCTATGTCTAACCACGTTAATACTTAAATTACTTTGACGACTTTACATCCTGTCTAAATTACTTTTACGAGTTTACACTGCAACTACCGAGACATATTATTTTTTATCTATGTCTAGTGATGTTAATTTCACGAACGTAACGTGTGCAACAAAGTCAAAAACGCGTAAGGTCATGTGCAGGCAGCACACGTTAACGTCATCATCGTACACTGTAACCACAATTCTTATATAGGTTACACTGAGTTAGATCGCATATCTCGAAACACGCGTTTTCAAGTTGTTAATGCATCACATAATGTGCCACTAAGATGTCACCGCCACAACGCACGACCTATGACAAGAATCTAGCTATATACAAACTTAGTGTTTCATATTTAATTATATGAATAATGGATTTTAAAAATCTCAACTATTGTCTGTTGGCCGGCAACGGTCCCAACTTTAAAAATTACCACTGGCGGTCCCATATTTTCACAAATTGGCATTCAATGGACCTTGACTAACTGGACCCTAACACTGTTAGTCTCCGGTCGTCGGAAAAACGTTTTTAGTCGGAAAAAGGTCCCTAAAGGTCTGATCTATGGTTACAAACAGGTTTGGGATGAAAACTCTGAGTTTTCCGGCTAAAAAGTTGAGTTTTCCGGCCAAAAAGAAGTTTTCTGGCGAAAAAGAAGTTTTCCTGACGACCTTAATAATTGGGGCTTTTTACTAGAAAAGGTTTCTAAAGGTGCATAATAAGGTTACAAAGAGGGGTTTGAGACGAAAACGGTGAGTTTTCCGGTCAAAATGGAGTTTTCCGACCAAAAACTTTTTTCCGGCAACCGGAGACTAACGGCGTTAGCGTTCTGTTAGGCAGGGTCCATTGAA
This sequence comes from Helianthus tuberosus, assembly GCA_030545235.1. Taxonomy (NCBI): domain Eukaryota; kingdom Viridiplantae; phylum Streptophyta; class Magnoliopsida; order Asterales; family Asteraceae; genus Helianthus; species Helianthus tuberosus. The sequence goes on along the minus strand of JARYGA010030138.1, from coordinate 8,339 downwards.
GGTCAATATGTGAAAAGATGGGACCGCCAATGGGAATTTTTAAAGTTGAGAGGGTTGTCAGCCAATGAGCAATAGTTAGGATTATTAAAATTCATTATTCCTTAATTATATCATTTAAAAGGCTTTAAAAATGATGTTCCATAACCATGTGGGACACACACAAAAAAAAAACAATGTGGTTAGGCCTGTAAACGAACCGAACGTTCATGAACTGTTCGTGAACTTGTTGGGCGGGAAGTTCGTTTAAGTTTGTTTATTTAATAAACGAACGAACACGAACAAAAAGTTTTGTTCGTTTAATTAAATGAACGAACATGAACACACCTTGTGTTCGTTCATTTATGTTTACGTTCGTTTATGTTCATTCATTTATGTTCATAAATGTTCGTTTATTTACGTTCGTTTATATTTTAGTAAATACATAAATAGTTATGTTTATATAAATATTAGGTTTTCTAACTACTTATATAAATATAACTAATCAGTAATTAAGTTTTCTAGTAATAATAAAACAAATTTTAAAAATTTTCTTAGATCATGACTAATCACCTACTTAATATTTATATAAAAAAAACTACTTAAATTTAGTATCATGAACCCTAATTTAGATGTGTTTTCGGATGAACTATAATATATTAGGCTTGTCTGTTTGTGTTCACTAATGTTAAATTATGTTTGTTTATATTTATTCAATTACGTTCATTTGTGTTCGTTTATATTTCATGTTAATTTATGTTTGTTTATGTTTATTCAAATATATTCAGTTAATTTTTTCTGTTTATGTTCGTAAACTGTTCGTTTAAGCTTTAAACGAATGAACATAAACGAACACGAATATGCCTGTTTTCTTAATGAACGAACACGAACAAAAAAATGTGTTCGATTATATGTTCGAGTTCGTGTTGGTGTTGGTGTTCAGTTAAAGTTAAATAAACGAACACAAACATACTTATGTTTGTGTTCGTTCGGTTCATTTACAGGCCTAAATGTGGTATTTTGAGAATTGATCTTACTCAAAAACCATTTAAACCGGTTCCTTCTTTTTTTTTTTTTTTTGGAATAAGAAACACATGAAGCTGGATTAATTTATTTTTGCATCTATATAATTGAACAAAACCTTAACTAAATCAGTTCCTTGTTGTGTATAGTGTATACCTGGATATGCCCCTAACCAGCAAGGATATCAGGGCTAGCTTGAAAATTTTTACGCCCAAAACGGATAATAAAATTAGGATCCTTTTTGTAAAAAAATCAATAGAAAAGAATTTGCTTTATATCCTATTATTCATATGTCATCTTTGTGTATGTATAATTATAGATCTTAAACCTTTATTTCAACTCTCAAAGCCAAAATCACCTACATATAAGATTTTTTTTACGAATTTAAGGCCTTAGAGAAGCGGGGGCCCAAAGACATTACTTTAGAACTCAGTGTCTGCCACAACACAGCCATCTACGGTCGATGTTGACGATTTTAGAGTCATCATCAAGGGTTAAGAGGTGCAGAGCTCATGCTCATTTGAAACTAATCTAATTTTCGCACCGACTAACCGCAATGTTGGCTTGTTTCATACAATTCACAAGATTAGATTTTGGGTCTTGACTAGAACTCTAAACTCTTGTCAACCCGCAATATATATTGTAACATAGGGTTAACCTATGGGGAGTACATTGTGTGTCTTTTCTATTAAGATTATAAATATATTAAAACTATATTTAAGTATGTATCTAATCTACCTTAACCAATTATGATACAAAAAATCATGTTTAATAAGGAAAACTCCCTTTTAAATTGAAAGGGACAAAAGCACATGAGACATCAACAAGTTATATGTTAAAATTGTTGCTTTTAATATAATGAAACTATTTTTTGGTGATCTACAAAGTAATTTTAAAATAGAGAGTGCATTATATATATATATATATAACAATAATTGAAATGAAGGGGCATGATTGGTATCCTGCAATGGTAACTATTATAGAAGAAGAAGAAAGGGGAAGAACAATAAATAGTGTAACTAGGAACATCACATGTGGGCTTACACTTATTGTAGGCTTTACTTCTTTATGGGACCATAAACCACTTTACAGTTGAACAAGAATGAGACCCTCAAACACAATGATTGCTTAATTACAAGAACTAAGCCTGTACCTATACCCATACCGTGACCCGAACCCAACATTGAATCATCATGACGGTTAAGGAGCCCAACCACGAACCATCATATCGAGTAACTTCTTTTATGGTTTATGTCAGTTTAGTTATGTTCGGATCTAATAGATTTATGCAACTAAGGGTGTGAATTATAACAAACACAAACACAAACCTAACACTAAATTCGTGAATTTGAGATTAGTCCAAATAGGTCTAGTGTTGGCGGAGTTCAACGAACCGAAATTTGAAATTTTGAAGCCGGATTCGAATTCGACTCGAATTTTGAATCAAATTTGATACGAAATACTGAATCTGGAATCTTATTTGATTCAAATCAAAGTCGAATACAGTTTTAAAATTCTACTGATGCTGGTTTTAAATTTGATAAAATCTTAATGAACTCAAAAGCGAACAAAGCAACAAACTAAATGAACTCAAAATCAAATACATAAACTAATTCAATAATGGGTGTTGAATGGAGTGGAACTAAAATCAGCTAATTATTTATTGGGTTGATCATTGAATGTGTGTGTATGTACTTAGTGAATTGACTCGATTTCGGATATTCAAAAAGTTCAATATGTACCTGGCATTCGAATCCAATTCAAATAGGTTTTCGAGTACGATTCGAATACTGAACACCACTAAGATCATGTGTAATGGTAATGTTGTAATCTTGGGCGTTTTGCGCCATGTGACAGCCAGTCAGCAAAAGGGCATTATGGGGCGTTTTTCATATATGGGTGTAGTGGGATAATGCCCAATAATGTCCATCAATGATTACCCAATTATTATCTTTTAAAAAAATAAAACAAAAAATAATACTTGGAAGCTTCTGATTGGTCAAACAATAATGGAGAAACATTTACCGTAGGAATGGCAATGGGCCGGGCTTGGGCCGGGTATTGGTAATCCTAGGCCCGTACCCGGTTGTAATTCTTTGTCCCATACCCGGCCCGTTACCCATCGGGTATTTGTCGGGTAATTACCCATCGGGTATCGGGCATACATGCAGGTATCGGGTATACCCGTTAATTTCATAAAAATACCCGTTAGGACAAATGTACAATTTTTACTTTGATGTTTATATAATTTACTATTTTAATGACTATAACAAATGAAAATATGATTAATAACTTACATATCATATTCAGACACATATACCAAACTAAATCAAAACGATTACTTAATTAAGTAACTGTATCAGAACCACAAATTTTTTAAACATCCACATAATAAAGGGTGACGGCTTCCATATCCAATATACATGCTCAAAAATAAGTTATTTGTTCACTAAGCACCTGCCAAATACATATCCACATATTACTAAAGAGAAGGTAATAAATACATGTACTAAGTTTATATATATGGAAATCTATAATATGGCACTTTCGGGTATTATTTGGGTAAATGAGTCGGGTATCGGGCGGGTATCACTAAATCCCATACCCATACCCGTACCCGATTTTTTTCTTTTTTTAAGCCCGTACCCGGCCCATACCCATTGGGCTTCGGGTATACCTGGCCCGTATGTTTTGGGTTTCGGGTATACCCGTCGGGCTTGGACTTTTTGCCATCCCTAATTTACCTGCGTTCTTTACACAACGCCTCCCCCCCCCCCCCCCTCTCCATTTTCTGAAAACAAAGCCAAGGGGGCGGTGGCGGTGGCGGCGGCGGCAGCGTTGTTGGGGCAAAAAATCGCCCAAAATCTTTACCACTACGGGTGGTCTAATTACTTTGAATCTACAAACACTTTTAGCTAAGCAAAACACGTTTAGATTGACCTAATGGGTTCGCAGGTTAACTTGTTGAACCCGAATTTTTATTAAAAAAAAAAAAAGAAAGAAACATTATCAGCGTGTTTATGTTAGAACTTAAAACTTATTTAAAAAAAGAAAGAAAGAAACACTAACAGTGTGTTTATGTAAGGATTTAAACTTATTGGGTAATTTAAGTCAAATCTTAAAAGATAAAAGAGAAAAAGGTATTATGGTTCAAACGTAAATATTTTTTACATGTATTTTTTACATCCAAATATTCCATTTGTAGCAACTTCATGCTATAGATGACCAAACCCTTATCCAAGCAACACCCTCTATTGCTTTGTGTGTGTGCAAGCACGGTGAGGTGGTGATGCTGGTGGTAATGGTCATGGTCGCGGTGTGGTGGCGCCGGTAATGGTGGTGGTTCATGGTTGGGACTTGTATCCCATAAAGAGGTGTGAAAAAAATGGCATTTTCTCAATGATTTTGGGACTTGTATCCCATAATGAGGTGAGAAAAAGAATGCCATTTTGTCAAATAATTTGGCCACAGGTCAGCACTATTCCAGCTAACATCCCTTCAAGACTAATAAGTGCAAGCAAAGCAAAACATTGGAAATAAGAAGGAACAAAGACCCTACAAGTTTTCAAACCAATCACCTTCTCTTTTGAAAACGTGCTACGAAGCAAACCACGAGCTAGATACAAGGCGGGTCGGCTGCAACCCCCCACCCCTCTTTGTCAAAGAAATTGATAACAATAATGCTCCCTCAGGATAAACTCAACATGTCCACCCAAAAAAAGAGTGATGATAGAAAACACAATGATGATTTTTGATAATGGTAGTAAAACCGAGAACTAGAAAACAAAATGTTTTTGACATTAATCCTAGCTAAGAAAAGATTCAACTTGGCAAATCTCCATCCTTTGCTTTTTCATTGGGATTAAGAGAGAGATGTGGTTTTATAAACCTCACTACTCTTTCCGGGCTTTGGATCGGGCCGGTTTTGGCTTGATTATGTTCCCGAGGAGGATCAACGCCACTGGAATGATGGTTCCAACGTAGTATACACTTCCGTATGCAGCCAGTGTTTCGTGTAGGCTTAATACCTGCGTCATAAAAGTAAACACAGCTTAAAATCGAGTTCTAACCGGTATTATACTTCAAATATCCTTGGTTTATGAAAGAAAACTTTTTAACAATTGAGTTTAAAGGTCAAAGAGTAAAATTCCATTTTTGTCCCTAAGGTTTGGTCAGTTTTGTGACTTTCGTCCAAAGGTTTGTTTTTTCGCATCTGGATCCAAAAGGTTTGAAATCTTGTCATTTTCATCCAGCTCGTCAACTCCATCCATTTTTCTCCGTTAAGTGAAGGGGTATTTCCGTCTTTATCTTAAAGGGCAATTCGGTCTTTTTCACTTTATGTAAAAAGACCGAATACCCTTGAAAAGACCGAATTGCCCTCTAAGTTAACAAAAAAAGACAGAAATACCCCTGACTTAACGGAGAAAAATGAATGGAATTAATGAGCCGGATGAAAAATGGCAAGATTTTAAACCTTTTGGATCCAGATGCAGAAAAACAAACCTTTGGATGAAAGTCACAAAACTGGACAAACCTCAGGGACGAACTGAAAAACAAACCTTTGGATGAAAGTTACAAAACTGGACAAACCTCAGGGACGAAAATAGCATTTTACTTTTAAAAAAAAAACTTTATTTAAAAATTGGGTTTTAAGGTCAAACATATAGAACATGTAATAATCTGAACCAGCCATACAGGGGTTCTCGTTTGCAAACGTTGTATAAATTGATTAAATAAACTAGTTTTTTTCGAATTTGCACAAGAAAGATAGTTTTTTTGTAAAAAAAAAAAAACATATTAAATTTATATGACCCGTATCCATTTTTAATTAAGAACAGATTTGACCTCCAAGCTTGATCTATAATGGTCAAAAAAATGCAAAAAGGCGTAAAGAAGAATTACACTAACCATAAAACCAATGCAGGAGTAGTTAAGAACAAGAAGCGTGTAAGCAAAGTTCATGAGCATCAAAAACTTCTTAACGGTTGGCGGAACGGCCTGCTGCCATCTGTAAATGGCTGTTCATGGACAAATAAAAACAATAGTAAGCCAATTGAATAAATGTTAATTAATCTTAAAAGCAAGTCATGAAGAAGCAGTTAATCGATTTGTTACCTCTTGACCCGGCAATCATCAAAGCAGATTGAACAAAGAATATCAAGTACCCAGGATATAATCCCTGTCATTATCATAAATGTTAACCACAGTCAAGAAATGATTGGAGTTTCGGCTGAACCAAGTTTAGATTTATAATTATATTAAAACAAATGAGAAAATTGAATGTAATAATAAAAACTTACATGCCAGACAGCGCTAACAGTCTGTGTTGCTAACAATTGGAAAAAGCCAGGCTTCTTTCCCTTTTGAACAAGTCTGTCATAAACATCTGATAACACATAAAATTAGAGGTGCTATTTTAAAAAATAAAAATTAGTGGTGGCAATTGACACGGCCCTAAACATGAAAATAATCAGGTTTTGGGTTGTCGTATCTTATCCCGTTTAATAAGTGAGTCATGTTCGCATTGAATTATTTAACACATTTAATTAAACAGGTCAACCCGCTAACTTGTTTAATAAACAGGTCATATCTAACCCGTTTAATAAATGGGTTGTATACTGACTGGCCTGTTTGATTAAACATGTCGTGTTCGGGTTGACCTGATTAACCCGTTTAATTAAACAGGTCGACCCGTTAAACCGTTTATAACATGTCTGCAACTTGATTACAACCTGTTTGGCATGTTTAGATAAATGGGTTAAATGGGTCGTTTTACGTTTACACAATTTTATGTGTGTGCAGGTTAGGGTTGATGTTTTGACACGAATAATTATATATGGGTCATGTTCGGGTTAACCCGCTAACCCACGATTGACACACCCATTAATAAAAATTAAAAATATTAGATAATATCATTAAATAAGGCATTTGGATAGAAACTCACAGTGACGAAGCCATGTGCTGACTTGGATATTCCACACGAGTGGTAACTCAACCGAACTCTTTGCAAACTCAACACCCAAAACGTCAACGTTTTTCGCACGGTCCCATCGGGCTTTGGGTGGAGAAGAATCAGTCCAGCCACTGAAACCGAAGCCCGAAATAATGATAGAAGCTTCTGAGATAGACCAAATGAAATAATATTTCCAACGTGCGGTGAAGCCCGACATGTATTGGACGGTCAGACGTTTCACAAATCCCCATTCTTGATATATCGGCTCACTGAATCTTGAAAGCGGATACGAAGGCGATAGATATAAATACAAACCCATACAGAAACCCGCTTGGAGAATCGCTCGTAGTGTTGGCAAAAATGGTGATGGTGTGCCTTTCTCGGACTTTGTCCAAATCTGAGATATAATTGTCAAGAAAAAAATTGTTATATTATATTAAGATTGAGTAAAATGCCCTTTTCGTCCCTGAGGTTTGGTCTGCGATTTCCGTCCAAACGTTTGTTTTCACGCATCTGGATCCAAAAGGTTTGAAATCTTGTCATTTTCATCCAGCTCGCTAACTCCGTTTTCTCGGTTAAATCAGGGGTATTTTCGTCTTTTTTGTTAACTCAAAGGGCAATTCGGTATTTTGAATACTTGTACATTATGCTAAATGCTTTTACATAAAGTGAAAAAGACCGAGTTGCCCTTTAAGTTAAAAAAAAGACGAAAATACCCTTGACTTAACGACGAAAAATAGCTGGAGTTAACGAGCCGGATGAAAATGGCAAGATTTCAAATCTTTTGGATCCAGATGCGGAAAAACAAACCTCTAGACGAAAGTCGAAGAACTGGCCAAACCTCAAGGACGAATATGGCATTTTACTCAAAGATTTATTACAAAACAACGAAAAACACAAGCAGATAACTCGGTTTATTACCCCCTTTCTTTCGGTCCAATCCAAATAATCTTTGATTTCGTAAACCGGACCAGCGAAGTGACTTCCGCAGCATAAGCAATATCCCACATACTCGATTAAAGATGGCAACTTAAGTATGCGGTTTTTCTTTTGGGATTCACGAAGATCTGCTTCTTTTAATAATCCATCGTTGTAATTAATGGCACATGAAATCACTTTCAATGTTATCACCATAAGAGATCCTACATAAAAGCATTAGAGATTAGTTAGTTGCTTGGTTTTTAAAGGCGTGAGGCGCTAAAATGCGATTTGATCACAAAAACCAGTGCGCGAGGCGCACACATCACATATGCAAGGCCTTTGTTTTTGAGGATCACATATAGTTTTAATACTTTGAAGGGTAAATTGCATTTTACTTCCTTTAAGTTTGAGCAAAATTGCAGGCGTTGTCCTTTAACTAACGAAATTACATTGGATGCCCTTTATG